>JAOBRG010398433.1:0-10190 GCA_027574985.1 Umimayanthus nakama | reverse complement strand
TTGGGGCACGCAAGGGCCTGATGATCGCTCTCTTTGCAAACAACACATACGTGAAGTCTGGGGCAGTCGCTGGCGCTAATTTAGTAGTGGTTAAACATCAAAACTATTTTGCTTCTGAATCCTGGTGAGCTGAGTTCCCAGGAATTCTGGTTTTCCCAATTTAACACTCCCGTTTTTAAAACAAAATTGCCATGTAGGCTGATTCAATGGTTGAAGCTCACCCGAGTAAAAACATTGAACATACACATTGTTGCTTGAAAAACGGCCAGCAAAAACTTTGGGCTACATGAAACAGCCTACAAAATTCGGCATATTTTGTGAACGTTATTTTGAACACTGCATGGGTAGTCTCTTTCTAGTTCTGTTCCTCAGAACAAGTCGAGCGACTGAGCAACGAAGCAGAGGGTGGTTGTTTATTACAAGGGAATTCAACTCAAGGACATCATGGTTGATACTTATGTCTTCTATAGGGTTTCCGACTTTATTTTATCATACACTAAATACATTGTTATTTTATGCTTGCGTGGATATGGGATGCCTCAGTGTACTCCCTTTAGAAATAACCCTTTCTTTTAACTAACAGATGCCAGACACCCCAAAGTGTTGAAATAATAGTGCATTCTCATCATGCCATTCATATTAAACGTACCCCAATTTATAAATCATAGCATACAGTATACAAAACTAACGATCTTATCACATCAGAGTCCTCATAGCTCAATGGGTTAAAGCGGATCATCTGGAGTTTAAAGGGTAGCAGATTCTAGTCCGCCTGGGGGATTCAGTTTTTTCAAGAGTTTGTATTCGTATCGCATGCGCTCCAGACCTCCACTGACCACTGTATCAAGACCCATGGGCATATTTAATGCAAGTTTAATTGCATCCCTCAAATTACAAAAAAATCGACTATAACCAAATCTCGACAACAACAAAAACACCGAACAAAAAAAACCGTTTCGAATCCTCAACTCGACTCCCTACGGGCCGAGTAGTAATGGCAGGGGAGCAAAGATTAGCGAAATACACCAATTAAAGTAGTTTAAACATTTATGCAGACGGTTTACAAAAAAGCGGTTGATATGGAAGATACAAGCCGCGGGTCTGCAAGGTCAAGGTTGTAGATTTTTATTTTGGAATCTACTGCATGAAGGCAGGAAAACATGTCATGTTGAGTACTTGAGCACGGCGCCATTTTGGCGAAAGTTGTTTCAAGAAACGGCTATTTTAACAAAAACACAGTGATACAATTTGGATACAGCAAGAACATTCAACCATTGATTTCGCTGACAATACCTCTTTATCGAGATCCAACGTCACGCTGTCCTCTTCGAAGTTCACGGTAGTCATTTCTTGTCAGCAAATTTTGGCGAAATACCCTGCTTCACCTTGGTCCAATATGGTTCCCGATCAGCGACGAAGTCCCGAGCTCTCCCGAGTATTGCCGAAGATTTTTCTATATGGCGGGAAGACTGAGTCCTAGAATTCAAACGTTCCAAGATGGCGGCGGTAAGTATTGCCATGTGCATTTTTACGATCAGATCAGTCAAAGAACTACTGAAAGTTTTCTATCGAAAAACACCTTGTAGTAACTGATATGTTCTTTACCAAATGCTCGCCTCTATTATTGTTTTCTTCGTTCTACTTAGTGCAAGTATCCGAAGCAGCATTCCTGGACGATAGTTCATAAGTTCATTTTTTAAGTTGTCAACTGACAACTGACAGTGACTACTGCAATTGATCATGAGCTGTTAGAAAACGATTTAGCTGGCGTTTATGAACGCTCTATGCGTGTTCGATTAAGATTTTGTGAACTAAGATGAATTGGGAGTTTCTTTTGTTTAAGTCTAAGAGTTGTTTCTACTGTTGATTTGATGTTGCATCCATTCGTATGATTCCTTGACAACCGCTTCACATCCAGTCTGTGTATTAAATACGTATAAACTAGAACGAAGAAGTTACTAACGCCTTACATCTGTATATTACATACAATTTATAACTGTCTAAACCTGTGGACTTGACACTTCATTCCAGGCAGCAGCAATGAAAGTTCAGGAAGTGAGGGATATCACAAGAATTGAAAGAATAGGTATTAATATGATTATTAAATATGAAAGCTAAGTACCTCTTAAGATTTTTTTGAAAGTGAGTGTTCAAAGAGGATGTGAGTAAAAAATGTATCTGCATCCTATCTTTAACATATATGTAGGAGGCAAGCTCCAGTTTCCAATCAACAGTTGATCATTAGATATTTTACATTGTAGCTTTGGCTCTGGTTACAAATATACAGAGAAGAAAATTGATACTTAATTAAATGAACATGAGAAACAATCTTCACAGTTGACCAGAGAGGTGATGGGTTTGAATCATTGGGGGCTGAAAAAATTTGAGGCAAATATTTGCAATTGCCTAAGTAACAGCTAGACTGCAGACCATTTCATGTACATACAGTACTCATTTGTTCATCATCTGAAATACAGAAGATATTTGTAGCAGCTATTTTGAAGTTTGGATGCTTATTGAAAATGGGATTACATGTATTTTTTTTTATTTGGCCTATTTATAGTCTGCCATGCAGACACTAAAACCCAATCTCACATAATTCAGGCTTGGTTGAATTGTTAGTTTTAAATGGTATTAAGTAATTGGTTTTGAATACCATTTATTTTGTCTACCACCAGGTGCACATTCTCACATCCGAGGTCTGGGTCTGGACGATGCCCTTGAAGCAAGACAGGTGGGTAAAATTGAAATGATATCATACTGAATTGGTAGTTCAAAACACTTGTTGCATGGCTGTATACCTCTTTCAAATAGTTTTGAATAGTTTCACGTTTGGTCTAAAGTTATGAGTTTCATGTGCAGTACATTGTGTGATCTTTAAATTTCTTTGCATTTCCATTTTCAAGGAGAAGAAAAATGCTCAAAAATTGTAGTTAGTAGTTAATGTTTCATAAATTTTCTGTTGCCTTGAAACAATTTGCACAGTATACATGTATATATCCAAATTTTGAAATACTCAACAAGCTGGTACTAATTGGGATGCCTAAAACTAAAGAGGAGTAAGCAGGCTTTTGTCTGCATTTTGATGCATGTAAACCATTGGTTTGTTAAGACTTTTTAAAGTCAAAATCCTTTAGTTTGTGAAGGGCCCTTTTTACGTAAGCCAGATGCATTTCTTATTTCAAAAAATTTGCAAAGTTAACTGAAGCTAAAAAATATTAGAATTAGAGTAGAAGAATTGATAATATCTAGACTGAGACTATGAAACATAATAATTATTAATGTATTTGTTTTAGTACAATAAGATGGTTCCACAGTAGAGATATTCACTGAGTGGAGTTTGGTTTTGAATTTGCCCCTAATTGCTTCCAAACAGGTCTCACAGGGAATGGTTGGTCAGGTGTCAGCTCGAAGAGCTGCAGGAATTATTCTGGAAATGATCAAGGTATTTGTTGCAAGAGCATGCATGTATTAATAATAATATGTGCATAATTCAGTGAAGTAATTTTTATATATAAAGTTTTAGTGAATACATGTATTGCACCAAATATGTTAATTAATCCAATTACTATCATATACCAGTAAACCTGTTGCACAAGAAGCCTTGCATTACAAAATTAAAGTTTGGAGCAAAAGTGGCGCACATGTAGATAGTAAATGACTTGAACATTTACAAGTTTATATTTGTTTACAACTTTGTCACCTATGACAAAAATTGTTTCTTAACTGACCATGAATGATGTGGTTAAATTTAAGACTAACATGTATATTTTATTTATAAATTAAACCGGGTCTTTATCTTGCACATGTGTATATAAGCACAATGTAATTTTGACTGACTAAAAGGTTGTTTCTGTCCCTGAGCAGCCATTGTTTTGTTATTGGCTTTTTATATTAGGAAGGGAAGATAGCAGGGAGAGCTGTGCTGATTGCAGGACAACCAGGAACTGGGAAAACTGCTATAGCAATGGGTAACTGACTGTGATTTGTACCAAACCAGCCTACGCAAGTTATAATTATAAATAATTTAATATTTATGCTGTGCTCAATCTGCAGACTGAGTACCGTTACTCCTTGGTGCACCTCAGAGTGGTTTCAAAACTGTTGATCATTCAATGAGAAATTAGCATCAAATTATTTTGACATTCCACACAAGCAGTGACAAATATTAAATATCAATTATTTTTTTTACAAACCAGAGTACTCAAACAAACAAGCAGTGAATAAAAGTCCAAGTGATACCTGTCTGTCTGATACCTCTCTATTATCTTTTTCTTTTTTTCTTTCTATTTGTTAGAGGGCCAAAAGGGAGAATACTTTATTTTTAAGTAGTTAGTTTAACCCTCTCTATGTAAAGTTTATTGGATTGTATTGTATCAGTCTGAAATTGAGCTATACTGTATGTACATTCAATCTGCAGACAGTACTCTTTCATCCTTTGAGGACTCACTGATCAATGCAGCTCAGCATGATTTGAAAACTGAGACATGTCCATCAGACACTCTCTTGCTTTCTTTTGCCCTTGATCTTTGGTGTGACTTGTTAGGCCAATAGAGACATACTCACAGTTTTGGCAGTTGACTTTTTACCATATATGGTGGCCTGGTGTGTGATAGATTCTTTCTCTCACTTATTTTTTTGTTTCATTGAAAATCAAACTGATTGTTCTTACTAGTTTGTTGGTGACATTATTAATGTTGTGCCTACTAGTTAGTATTCAGTGTGTTGACATAAATTATGCAAATTTATTACTTCATATTTACTAAATATTTGTAAAATTAATGATGAAAATTTCATCCCTTGAAAGGCATGGCCCAATCTCTTGGACCTGACACGCCCTTTACGGCTGTTGCTGGTAGTGAGATATTCTCCTTGGAGATGAGCAAAACTGAAGCACTGACCCAAGCATTCAGGAGATCTATTGGAGTGAGAATCAAGTATGGGCCATTTTTTTGAAGTATTAGACAGTGTAGCCTAATTGCATGAGAGGAGACCAAATGTTAAAAAATACAGACAGTCAGGTACCAGAAGTTTAGAATCTAAGAGAAGGATAGGAAAGAGAGGAGAGAGGAGAGAGAGAGATGTATGGTACATCAGGTAAATTTGAAATTTGAAAAAATTACCAAGACTCCCTTTTTTTAATCCAACTTTGTGGAACTGAAAATTCTTTCTTTACTGTATACTGTATGTGGGTCTTACTTTAAGTATTGTAGCAAGTACAGTACTGTAGTTTTGCTATGTTTCACTTTCCGACCTGCTATCCATAGCTACGTTGACCGTGTATATTGAATGTTTCTTCAGAATACTACAGACTGTACACTAACTCTCTCTTTCTCTTTCTCTTTCTTTTCCTTATTGTCTCTGCTTACATGTACAGAACCATCCCAACCCTGTAACTGCTCCACCCAATACACCTCCTCACTGTACATGCACACCTACATAACTTATTGAGACATAATTATCCACCCCATCCCTATACCTACCCCACCTCTGTGTCTATCCCACCTTCCACTCACTCCACCCCTACAATACAAACCCCATCCTTAAATACACCCCTTTACACCCAACCAACCATTTCAGCTTCTCATATTCATGAAAAAGTTCATTTTATACTAACTTAGTACTAGATTTACTTTTCACCAAAGAAATTGTACCTTCTTTTACTGGCTGAGATGCTTCTCACTTTCATAAAAAAACTAGTACATTGTTGATACTAACTCAGCAGTAGATTTGCTTTTCACCCAAGAAATTACCCCTTCTTTCACTGGCTGGGATCGAGACTGTCTTGAATGAATTAATTAAAAGATTTTTTGTGCTAGGTTTTGCGTACTTATAGTTGACTTAGTTTACCAAGATCTTCCTGTGTTTAATTCAGGGAGGAAACAGAAATCATTGAGGGTGAAGTAGTGGAGATTCAAATTGACAGACCTGCAACTGGATCGGTTAGTTATACATGCGCATGTGTAATGTTTTTTTCCTGATCTTTTGCCATTGGTGTAAATTAAGTCACCCAGTGGTCAAAGTTTTAAAGACATGTACAATACTTTTGTTCACTGTGCTAGGATTTTCAGATTGCAAACTTGTACTGAGTGACACAAACTGTACCTTTCTAGTAAACTACAAGACTTTAGTACATTTTATTTTAAGAACAAGAAGATTACACATTGACGATTAGAGTACATGTATCAGTCAGTACTGTACATAGTATTGTGAGACTTATAAGTGTTGGCCAGCTTTCCTATTAAACTGACAACATACTTGCAACACTTGCTGTAGCATAATATGTTGTATGAGTCCTGGGGGAGGGGTTCTTCGCATGAATGACCATATAGATTGAGTAACAATGTGTACTACTTTCAGGGTGTGTTCTCAGGCTGATTTTAGTCTGACATACAGTACCTTATTTGAAAAGGTACATGGTATACTTCAAATAAATGTTTTTCTGGTCTGAAATAGGGTTTAGAAAACTGGATTTCCAGGTTTTAAATGGGGTCAGGATTTGAAGACTTGAGAAGCACACCTCTAATCAAAATGTTAGTGAGTCCCTTCTGAGCTATGTACATTGTACAGTATGAGCAGTATTAGCCAGCTTTCCAGTTCTGACTAAAGCTGCTTTTGCCTTCAGGGTGCCAAGAGTGGAAAGTTAACATTAAAAACAACAGAAATGGAGACAATCTATGACCTGGGAACCAAGATGATTGAATCTCTTACAAAAGAAAAGGTTGCTGCTGGGTAGGTTCCTAATGTGTAAAAATTTTATAGAAACTTGTACTTGACTTGAATAGTGTTGCAATAAATGTACATGTACACATATTTACTAGTCTGTCGTTCAGCAGGAAATACAATGATACTTTCAAGATGGCATATTATTTGAGCCTAAGGTCAGGGAAGATTGAACAAAGAACACTCTACGTGAATTTTTGAAAGCATGTTGGAGAGATATCCTTTGCCTGACTTAATGTCCAACCAACTTGGGGAAACATGACTGTTTCTTTCTTAAAACCAGCCTGATTTACAGGTTTAGGTTAATACATATAACTATGCTTATTGCTGTGACGCTAAAGTGTTGTTGAGTAGACCCAGTCTACAGATGTGATGCAATTTGTAAGTTTTAAAATTTAATAGGTTTTATCACTGTTTGTGCTTAGTGGTAAAACTTGTTAGCCTAAGGTGTTTCTAATCACGAGAGTTGTATGTAATGGAAGAAAGAAAGTAGATCCTACTCAGATATAGAATTACTACAAAAACAAGTTGACGGCAATTTCTTACTCTTTTAACAGTGATATTATCACAATTGACAAAGCCACTGGAAAAGTATCAAAGCTTGGAAGATCGTTCACAAGGGCCAGAGACTATGATGCCATGGGACCTCAGGTAAGTCCTACTATCAATTTATGTTTTAAAAGTGTACTTACTGAAACAATGTATCTTGAACTTTTGATTGCAATATACAGTATGCTATTTCCCTGACAATTCAACCTCTGAATACTTAAGTTAATTTTTAAATTTAAGTGCCTTCCATTTAAAAATTTTGAGCAAAAATGGAAAATAGAGTTTTGTAACACCATGCAATTAGCCATGAAAATGGTCCAAGTTGCAATGCTAGGATGCGTACATGTGGAAGACAAACTGGAAGATCAATTGACACCATTACAAATCTTCATCTTTCATTGGCTTTGTTATGAATTTGGTCATGATTCTTCAAAAATTCTGCAAACTGAGGTAAAAAGATGCGACTCTTTGGAGGATTTTAAGCCAGTGTGAACGCTAGTTGCATGTATGGAGTTGTTACAAATCTTCTTGTTTTTTTCCCCTGCAGACCAAGTTTGTTCAGTGTCCTGAGGGCGAGCTACAGAAACGCAAAGAAGTTGTACACACTGTGACACTTCATGAGATTGACGTCATCAACAGCAGATCACAAGGCTTCCTTGCTCTCTTTTCAGGTCAGTCCTGTCTTCACTGCACCCGCCAGAAAGACGAACTGACTAACTGGCTGGCTGTCTGTCTGACTAACTGGTTGGCTGGCTAGCCACCTGACTGACTGGCTCACTCACTCACTGAGTCACTAATTTGAATGACTGACAGGCTGGCTGATTGACTGACTGAACTGACTGACTTGATTAAAAACGTTTAATTATTTAGCATTGCTGCTAGTCTTTTCTTTCTAGTTCCTCTTTAAGTTGCAACCTCAATAAATTTATTACCAAGTGAATTTTTCCCAGGTGACACTGGAGAAATTAAAAGTGAAGTCAGAGAACAAATCAACACAAAAGTCGCAGAGTGGAGAGAAGAAGGAAAGGCGGACATTGTGCCAGGGGTGAGTGGAGTATTTTTCTGTTACTTTCAAAAATTCAGTTTCTCAAGTACATTTATTAAACCAGTTTCCTTGAACTGGCAGTGAGTGTTAACTCAGACAACATTTCAAAACACCTTGCTATTTAGATGCATGTACAAGAAGTTTGATAGGTAGTTGAACGAATTATTGCTACTTTCAACTCAGTTCTGTTTTGAAGCTTTCACCAAAAAATTTCTAGCCTGGGGTAAGCTTTTTTGACAATTTGTGGTTAACCTAAAGGTGTACATTCAGCGAGGTTTTTCAACTAACTGAAAACTAGGGAATGTCTCATAGCGTGCCGTATTATAAAGCAGTGCTTTCACTAATTGTCTGGAAGTTAGTTATCTAGAGGCTGGTGCACTTAGAGGCCAGTCAGTGCCCTTCCATACACGTCACGCACATTCGCGTACACAATAGTCTCTTGAACATGCAGATTACTTTAATTTGATAAATATTATTTGTTGCCCATTTTGATGCAGGTTTTATTCATTGATGAAGTACACATGCTGGATATCGAGTGTTTCTCGTTTCTCAATCGTGCTTTGGAAAATGATATGGCGCCAGTTCTTATTATGGCAACCAACAGAGGCATAACCAAGTAAGTTTGATTGCTTCTTGCCCTACACAAGCACCCGAAGAGTACTAAGTACTTGTTAATGTACACACATGAACAGATTTATATGTACATGTATACCTCACATCTGGCAACTTCTACCGCACCAAAGTATTTGTACACGATATTAAACTTGAAAGGGAACAAACGTTATCAAGAACGATAAATTGTGTCTAGAAATTTTATATTTACCATCAAGCTCATTTGATGGAACAACAAAATGCGAAACAGTTGTGTTTAAATCAAAGAGGGAGCTTCAAATGATTGTATTTTAAATGTTTCGGTTGTTGAGTTAACACATTTCTTAAGCGTTTCTGTTTGTTTGTTTGTTTGTCTGTTGTGGTTTCGGTTGACGCAGAGCAGACTATAAGGAAACGGAGCCCGGGAAATAAAGAGTTGCTATTATGAAAAGGTGGCCAAGCTGAGAGTTATCGGTACATGTAAACTGAAAAAAAGCAGCCCCCTCATTAAGATTTCCAACAAACCCACCGACCAAAGTACTACGAATTCAGTGTGTTTTCGTAAGCCGGATCAAAAGTTTAGAGTCTGTTGTTATTGTTGCAGAATCCGTGGCACAAACTACAAGAGTCCTCACGGCATTCCTATTGATCTACTGGATCGCCTTCTTATTATCTCGACAAGCCCCTATGAAGAGAAAGATCTTCGACAAATTTTGTCAATTAGGTGAGTGCTCTGTACAGACTGCCGTTCTGTGGAACTTACGTCATCGAGGCCAGCGCTACGTGTATTCAATGAAACAGTGCTCTTCCTAGAGCCTTTAAGACAAGCGGGCCGCTTGGCTTAAAAATCTGCCGCTTGGCTTAGAGATAACACCGCTTTGCCTTGAAAATATATTCGCTTGTCAAATACCAAATATTACTGAAAACAGACTAGCCGTTTCTTAAAGTTTTTCTCTAAGTCCTTGCCTTTGAAACCTATCTTTCTGCATTCTGTAAGTTGGTTGGTATTAAAGTCATTCCATGCACTTAACAAAAACAGCAGCATGGTCTAAAGGCAAACTTTATCATTGCAAATATAGCACTTAAGACTTAAAAGCCTGGTGATACACCAGTCCCCCCTTCCTGCAGCCCCACTGTCCATTTTGGATTATGTAGCAACCAACCCTTGGTCTTTTGAAAATTCTAGGGAGAACACTGATAATAGATAACTAACAACAGTCTTGGTATATTGTTTGGTTTTCCCAACAGATGTGAAGAAGAGGATGTAGAGATGTCTGAAGAA
>JAOBRG010398422.1:0-10190 GCA_027574985.1 Umimayanthus nakama | reverse complement strand
GGCAGGGGAAAGGATGAAACGTTTCATCCTTCTCCTGCCCCTCCCCCTCCCCCATTTTTTTGTCCTCGGACCGCCAGAACGAGATTTGGGGACGACATCACGCCGTTTGCATGTAGTTGGGGGCCCCTGGTAGGCGAGTAAGCCCGGCGGAGTTGGATAGTCCGCATGTTCAATTAATCTCTCTTAATTAATGATCACGTTTAAATCATTATTGTATGGTACTGAGCTCTTGTGTATTGTACTGTAGGCTTCAGAGTGCGGAGCTTCAGGATTGAATTACCAAGAGCTACAACTTTTTGTTTTCTGAACGAATGGGCAATATCACACGCAAGCTTTATAGTTCTGCTTAACATTTCTCACTTCACCGGAACCCAAAAGTACCTAGTTTCAAGTTCAAAACCCCGAAAATTGATGTTAATATATTAAAGGCTGTCAATATTTTTGTGCGTATTACGCGATGAGGCTTGAGGAAGGAATCAAGGATTTTCTTAGATAAAAAGAAAATTTTAACTTTCCCCTTTAGCCAAACATAGTAGGTTGCCGTAGATACAGCAGCTTCAAACTTTGAGTCATAAGGGAGGTGGTTTTCCTTTTTAATCAACTGTGAATATTAACCAACTGTGATCAGACGATAAACAAGTTGTTTTTCACAAACTAGACTACATCAAGGTCTGTAACGCCTCACGCGGACTACATGTTGTGAACAAGGTTTTACTTTTAAAAAAGTCTATTTCCTGCCAAAATTGTTCTTAACTAGCAATCTCGTATATTTTGTCGGTCATTTCAAGGCTTTAGTTTAGGTTATCAAAAGCTGTTTTTTAACTGTGGAATACTCATAACACTTGATAAAATTTGAAAAAAAATGAAAAACTTGGATGGCGAAATTCTGTCATAGAAACACTAATCAGTTTTCCGATGTTTTGATGCCAAATTACACGTTTCAATCATGAATAATTTTGTAAGGTAAAAGCGCTTGCGCAAGAACACTGTATAAAGTCAGCTCAGTGCCATTCAGCCAATCAGCACAAACATCCCTCAACCCGCAGGAGGCGTGTGCGTTGTTTACGATGATCCACGCCCGCCTTACCGGGAAATACACGCCCACCTGTCACAGCTCACCCTGGGAGAGCTGGACAACATCCCGAGACACAAGTTCACAGTGGTTGGCTCACTGGAGTTTAGCGTGTTCAAGGTGAGCGGTAGCGAGAGGTCTACAGCACAGAAGATACAGAAGGCGCTGGAACCCAAAAAGGTGAGGATGACTGGCAGTTCAACAAAATACTCTTTTAACAAAACCTTTTGCCCATTTACTACAATAAAGTTAACACAACTGCCAATAAGGGAGCTGCAGCCAGAATGGCTACACGGCGGTCCCATTGTTCAGTACCTTACAAACACCGCTTCTCACAGGGTTCCCACAGCACAGCAGCCAACAAATTTAAGACCATTTTAAGACTTTTTAATGCCGAAAGTCAAAAAACTTAAGACAAATTTTTCAGTGCAAAAAAATAAAGAAAGGAACCTTTAGCGAGATTAAAATGCTTTTCAAATACTTTCCTTAGTAAACAAGATAACATCGTTAAAAGAATCTATACAAACTTTACAACCGAACAACGACAAAAAAGTTCTCATCAGCAACAGTAAACTGGGGGCACTCAGACGCGAACGTCACGTTAAAATTACCCCAGATACTGTATAGTATACAGAGAATACATGAACGATTTGGCTGCAAGAAAAACTCACTTTCATTCGCCTTACATTTTTAATGCCTTTTATGACCTCAAAAATAATTTCTAGGAGATTAAAGACCTTTTTAAGGCCTTAAATCTGCAAAAAGCGAAATAACTGAGACTTTTAACGACTTTTCATGACCCGCGGGAATCCTGTTCTCACTAGTTTTCCTTTACTCCTTGTTATATATTAAAGGAGTTAAGTCGCAAGACCAAGCTCAACAGCCAGGACCAGACATTGGGGTTCAGGGTGGAGGACCTGAGAGATCAGGTGAACAAGAAGAGGGAACTGGGTTCCATCGAAAGACTTGTCGAACAGGATACCATACTGTAACAGGGAAGGACTGGGGACGACATCGCTCTTTTACCAGAACAAAAAAAATGTTGTTGACTGATGGAAGAAACGTTAGCTTTACTTTGTGGTTATTTTTTGTAGAATAAAGAACCGTTATTGAATAACACCTCAGAGTTTCTGCAAATGGTGACGCGGCCAAAACCAGCCGTCTAATGATTCAAATTGGTAGCCCAAGGGAAAAAAGCAGAAGTTGTTTTTGTAAATCTTTACTTTGTACAAATCAGCCAAAAAAATAACCAACAAAACTAAAAAACGGCTCACCTTGGGCTCGGTATCCAGCGGCAGTAAGACTGCGGGCTCAGATTCACTACTTGTCAGCAGTAGTTTAGTTTTTTAAGTTTTTGTGTAAACACCACCGGAGAATAGCAATCTATAAAATATAATAGCGATTTTGTCTGCGATAAGTTGTTTCGAAAACTGTGGGTTTAAAAACGTTCTTACACTAAATAAAACAAAATACTGGAGGTCATTTCAGCAGGTAGCGTCGGGTATTTTAAAAAAGCACCTGCCCAAATCTAAATTGCAAATAATTGGTTGATTTTAAACCGAATTGGCAACACAAAATAAGCTAGTATTTTAAAGTGCTAAAACGTATTTTCACTTCGATGCCGCGATTCTGGCCGGGTCACTTACGCTTCCTCGAGAAGTTGCGCGACATCACTTTGGCATTCTAAGTGTTTAGAAAATGTCTCTTCAAAACTCCACTCAAGAAATAATTTCCCGCAAACTGATTCAATCCCAAGTACGATAAACAAAACACCAACTGTAAACGATTTCACACCCGAAAGAAACCCATGGTTCTACTCCCTTGTTTAACAACAATTATTATAAGAAAATCATAATAGTAGTAGTATTTATAAATATTTTGATGTAAAGATGATGGTAACGATTAGGATAAAATGTTTTAGTTTTACTGTAAGAGCATCATTCAACCGCTTCCTTTACAACTTTGCATAAGTTACACATATTTATTAGTCTTGACATATCTTCCCCGCGCTCAATATACATCTTTGAAATCGAGATCAAACTCTATACTTTTTTCTTAAAACATTCCGTGCAGAAAGGAAACACGGCCAACTAAACATCCTAAAAACAACGGCAAAGAGGAACAAAAACTGCAAGAGTTTTAAATGCAAGTTTTAATTTGTCAACAATCTCGACCCTATTTTTCTTACCGCAAGCTCTCCAGTCTGTAGTCCGAGGCAAGCGGAGAAGAAAAGGGGTTGGGAGAGTGGACATCATACAAGCACCATCGCCATCAGCGTCAGTCTGTAGTCTGAGGTAAGGGAAGGCGAAGGTGAGTGGGGAGGGTACAAACAAAACAGCCACCATCACAATCAGTATGTAATCCAAAGCAAGAGCAGACGAAGGGGATGGATTCCATACAAGCATAACCCTCAGCAGCAGCCGTCTGTCAGAGTGTTCAGCAGCGCAGTGCGGTACCTGGGAAGTCTCCACACATACACGAACGCATCCAGCGCGAACTTGACCAACAACACGTCATCGGTCACTTTTCTGGCTATCTCCAGCCGTACGCTTTTCACAAGGCCGAGGTGCGAACCGCTTTTCCAGCTCAGCGCGACGTACTTAACGACATTTGTGGGGACGGTGCTGAGCAGCAAGATGAATATCAGGATCAGATTGACTTTTATAAACTTGCTCTCCATGACACGGACTCTGGGAGCTCGTCGCACCTTTGGTTCTTGTGATTCGTTGCTGTTGAACCTGATACTAGAGTCGCGTGTTTGACGCGACTCCACGGAGCACGTACGCTGGCGGTGGCGGATGTGAACGCACAGCGCTTTCAGCATCAGCGCATAAACGACAACCAGCGCAATGGAAATGGCCGTGGAGTGCATGTACAGGTCAACTTTTGCAAGGATTTTTTTCGCACTGTCCTCCGCTCCACCCAAGAACAGCTGTAGCAAGCTGAACGACAAAGAATACCCCCACGATATAAACACCGAAACCTTGGCAGATTTCACTGTCACCAGGCCGGTGAAGCTGCAAGGCCAACCAACTGCGACGTACTGGCTTAGCGACAGCGCTAACACGATTAGAAACGACGCATTTGCCGTCGTGGGTAGAACTATTTCCACCACGTTCTCGACCAGAGTGGAACACACGGCTGTTCGTCTGCGGTTACGAAGGTAAAAATCCAGCGAGCAGAAGGCTTTTAATGGTTCAACAAGCAGGCCGGTGATCAGGTCTGTGGCGCCGAGGCCAATGATGAAGTACATGGTTGGAGTACGGAAGTAACTCGAGGAGTTCTTCCACAACGTTACTAACAGCAACGCATTTGCGGTCACGGTTATCGGAGATAAAACTGATACCAAGATTCCAGAAACAAGTTCCACATTCGTGGAGTATTCTTGAAGTTTTAGCATATCCTCAAATTCCTTGTCACACCACGGACACTCGAAAGTGTCATTGAACTCGAACTCTGTGGTGTCCTTCATTTAGCAAGAACCGATAACAGAAAAGGAGTTTTTGGTTTGCTCTCTGTTTCTAAGCAAAGCAAATTAATGTGAAGCCCTCTCACGCAAGTGTCTCAGGGATCACTTTCGGTTAAAACTTTCTTTTACTCACTCTGCAACATTTTGAGAGTGAAGTTCATTACTCAGTCTCCATGTTACAGCATTTTACGTCCATGCAGCTACTTTGCAAGTGCGCCAAAGAGTTTCTCCGTTCTTTTATCGCCTGCACGCTCGCTACGACTTCCTTGCTTCGCAACAAGTTCCGGACGGTCTGGAAACTTTAATTTCGATGTAATCAATATAGCGTTAATGAAAGATCTTCAGATAGAGCAATATCGAATTTAACCTGCATCCAATAGAAGCGCTATAATCCAAACATACGCCGAATTGAAAGAACAGATTGGATTTCAGAGAAGTCTGGAATATTACTAATAAAAAAGTAATGCCATGGCTGTAGCGCCAGTCAAACAACAAAAAAACATTTCAATCCAAGCTGAATTTTTTTTATCATGGATTTACGGTAACTATGGATTTTAAAGGAAGTTTGTTTTACAATTGTAAATAGGTGTCACTTTTCGGTTGTTCCTTTTGAGGTGTAAATGCTATAATAGTTTTCTATTGAACTTTAAAAAGCTGACAGATTGCTTTTTCACAACATTGCACTGCCAAATGGCGCCACTGTTTTCTTTTCTCATTGAATAAAGACAACAAACACTTACCTTCAACGCCGATTGTCCAGTTATTGTGTTCACTTTATACGATAGTCTTAAACCGAGTGACGGAAGCGGGAAGAAAGCTTTTTGAAGCTTATAATAAAGTAAATGTTGAACAGTTTAAAAATGAAAATCATTTATGTTTACTGAATGCAAGAAAACGAAAATCATACCCGGAGTGCGCTATAAGCTTAAATACGGAAGGAACTTAATCTAAATTATTAACTTCCGCGACTCCTTTCCAAATCACAGTTCATTATATCTAAACATAAGTCTGAATACATGTTGACAAACAGTGTTAATTGACATTCTTTTAAAACAACGTATTTGGTCATTTTGTTTAAATTCTGTTTAAAAAAAAAAAAGGAGTAAATAATAAATAAAGTTTGGAGTAGAAATATTAAACTCAAAAAGTTCCTTTTCTAAGTAACCGTAACGAGGCATTTCATGTTAAGAATTTTAACTTTTAGCACTTTAATTGATATTCGAGTTTTGCAAATATATAAGACCGACATTGTGCGAACAACTTTTGTAATTTAGCATTCACCCTGGGATCTGGACCCTGCGTATCTGTAATGAAATAGGAAACACGATGTATATTGCTTTCTTCCGCTACTTTTAATATTCTTTCATCGTCACATCAAACACAAAGTTTTATTACTTGGGATATGAGAAATGAGATTTTCTTTTCTTGTTATTTCAAACAGACTTTATAAACCCCCAAATGGCCCACGATATGACATTTCCCTTGACTGTTAATTTAGATTTTTAGAACGAGAAATGGCGACAAAATACGGTATACACGCCTATTTTACCATGCAGACACTCCAAAGGTTTCCTTTCTTTTTTGTGAGTGCACACTTTTGTTTCGTGTTTCGCACCGATTAATCGTAATTATATTTATTGACTTCAACGTCAACACGAAGCCGGACAGGAAAACATTTTCGCCATTTCCATCAAGTCTTGACCTTTCCTTCACTGATCAACTTTTGCCACACCGCACCGTTTGGAAACTCGTAAGTATCAACAGAGCTGAGCTTCATCTCCGCGCTGTAGCCGGGAGCCTGTACAAACACAAAGAAAAGCCGTCAAGAAAGCCAGTAAAAGTTCACGTGAAATCGGTAGTTATTAACTACATAAGTGAAAAATGAACTTTGTTACAAGAAAGTATGGCACTTCTTCCTTATGACTCTACCGTATCTTAGAAACAAACACACTGAGAAACCATTACTGACCCATTACTGTTTGGAAATCAGATGCAAAAACACGTCGCTTTACACATGTTCATCTAAGTCGAGCTTTACCAAATAATCAAAAGATGAGACAATGAACTGAACTACTATTTGTGTACATGTACTCGAATAAGACAAGACTGCACTGTTTTCAATGCGACTACTAGTCTCGTGTTTGATAAAGGCAAGAAAAAAAGGAACGAACTTGTAACTTTATTTTGTTTGTTGTTGTGTGTGTCTTGTGCAAACTAGTTACAAACTCAATATAGCGACAAAACCGTTCAGCCCCCATCAACCCGCTCCACCGAGAGAGAAACGTCTACCTCTGAGTTTGTGTGCATTCATTAACGGTATTCCCTCAATGTTTGCAGTATGTACCGTAGGAAAACTAGAACTGAATAAAAACTGTATTCCCTTAATTCAATCGACGAGTATGCTTCTTTATATCCTCTTGAAACGCACAAGTACGCATGCGCGCGCAACATATGCCGAGCGTATAATAAAACGGGTTCTTAAGTTAACCTTGAGTTGAAACCGTTCCCAAAGAGTAAATTGTAAAAAATGAATATAGTCTTAGACCTGTACCATTTCTTGCGATTTCTTAAACTTTTTTTCAGAAAGTAGCATTCGGATTCACTGTTTTCCGCTAACTCTGCCTTTTTTAATACTGAAACAAACACTAAAGTCTACACAAAAATGCAGGACGGTGAATATCTCGTTCGGTGCCAGGTACGCAGATTCGATTTTCGATTTCATGACTAAAATATTAAAAATGGCTTTTCGTACACATTGGCCTGCAATAAGAGTACACAATCTGGTACAAGTTCTTCGTCGAAAGAAAAAACATGCACTGAACGTGGCAACTTGACTTCACTTTGCAGGCACCACATTTCTCAACATAAAAAGCGAACTGCAACCGGTTTTTTGCAAAAACTAAGCAAAACTTCCTGTTTTTCTAGTAACTATTTTTTTATCTGAACAGATTACATCCATCTGTTTAGTTATTAAAATGGCGGCACAACCAAACAAGTAAACAAAATTTATTGCAAGTGTTTTCAAAAGGGAGTCGAACATCTATAAAATCAACATACGCTCTGTATAATTACTCAATAATCATATAATTACATATCAATTACACAATCAACATACGCTCTGTATAATTACTCAATAATCATATAATTACATATCAATTACAAAATCAACATACGCTCTGTATAATTACTCAATAATCATATAATTACATATCAATTACACAATCAACATACGCTCTGTATAATTACTCAATAATCATATAAATACATATCAATTACACAATCAACATACGCTCTGTATAATTACTCAATAATCATATAAATACAAATCAATTACACAATCAACATACGCTCTGTATAATTACTCAATAATCATACAATTACATATCAATTACACAATCAACATACGCTCTGTATAATTACTCAATAATCACGATGAAAGACTGTTTGGATTAGTTTTTAAGCCTGAGTTCAGTGAATAAATTACAAAGCAGAGTACTAATTTTTAAAAGACTGTGGAAGAACTTCATCAGAAAGCTTGTTTGCTGAAGCACGAAACCACAACAGCACCGGAAGTATATGACAATGTCGCGAGCTGGACAACATTTCTGGCCAAACCCAAAACAAAGGACGAATTCGAATTTTTACCCGGAAATCAGTGCAATCTACAATCAGAAGAAAATTTTTATGCGAATTAATGCAACCTGCAGAGCATTTCACTCTTTTTCAAACTAAACCCGTGGTACTATGGTGTACCTGAGGCAACTTGTAGGCTCCTTTCTCAGTGACGACAGGATCCACGAAATGTTCGTGTAAATGGTCTGAATACTCTAACACCCTGTGGGGGAACAACATATCAAAATAAAGTAGCTTTAGAAATATTAAGATTTTCGCTATGACGTCTCTTACTTGCAACTGATAATCTGTCAGTAGCGACTGTCTGTCTGCCTTTCTGCCGTTCTCGCTGTCAACGGTTACTATGTGTCTGTCAGCTGTATTTGTCTGTCAGTCTGTCTGCCAAACTCTTTTATCTGACATGCTAACAGGTACCTTTCCCAAGAAGTACCCGGCCATTGTACAAGGCGTCCCAAACAAACTTCAGAACTTTTTAACACTACTTTATACAAAAGGAATCCCAAAGCACTGACACAGCAGTTGAAATTTACACCACAGTCACGCTGCTGTCCACACTAATGTCACAGCAGTGACTACTGCCACTAGTATAACTTCGGTGGCAGTGACATATATGGCAGCGGTGCTCTTAGCTGTGCTGTGACGGCAGTGGCGTGGCCTAGACAACGCTGTAACAGCGCTGGCAGCAACATTGGTATATCAGCGATGAAAAATGACAACGGTGCAACAACTATGACAATGACGACATTGTAACGTTACTGTGCACACTAGTGTTACAGCGGTGACAACTGACAGCGCTGTGACAGCGGTGGCATTTGTAGCAGTTTGACTGACAACGTTGTGACAGCAATGTGCACATCACTGGGAAAGTAGTGACAACTGACACAACTGAACCGTCGCAGCACTGTCAGGTGCCACTGCTTACACTAATGTGCACATCGATATCTCAGCACTGCCACTACCAATGCTGTCGCAACACTGTGCTCGTTTTCGCTTCTACAGAGCTGTTTCGTTTTCGCTGTCACAGCGCTGTGCACAACGGAGTCTGACCGCTGTAGGATTCTTCCTGTGTAATATTGTGAAACTCTAGTAATCGTATAAAGAAGGCAGTTTCACTCATTTTGTCAATACATCGAGCGTGTTCATAATCACTACACTTCCCCTGAACAGACAGACGGTGTAGTGTATGACGCAGCTGACTGTTTATCAAATCGCAATCTCTGTTTTTGAACTGACACGCGGCTGGCTTCACTAATGATGGACAATTTCTAAGTTGACGGTTTTCTTTTTTTTGCAAATTACAATTATTCCCTCCATTTCACTCGATAGCAGTTGTTGAAGCTGACTTCCACACAGGTTGTCAAAACGTTTCTCACAAGCAACAACTGTCCTTTCTCACGGCTACACCAGCCGGAACGATCAACCAACCACAAACTGACTCACCTGGGTTGGGTTAAAAACATTCACTGTATTATGTACTGTACCTTTCATCCAGCTGACCAGAGATGCAGATGTAGTCAATTGCTGCGATGTGCTGAGTGTATTCACACAGTCCCACTCCTCCCCCGTGAGGGCAGACAGGAACTATAAAACAGTTGTAGTAGCGAAAATGTTAAAAGAGAATCTTAAGAAGAAAATAAACAAACATCTAAAAAGGAAGAAAGAAACTGTAGGAAGAAAAGAATAAAAGAAAGAAAAGGAAAGAAAAAAGGACGGACGAGAGCAAGAAAGAAAGGAGATAGAGAGAAAGAGAGAAAGGAAGGAAGAAAGGAAGGAAGGAAGGAAGGAAGGAAGAAAAGAAAGAAAGAAAGAAGGAAAGAGGAGAGAGAGGGAGAAAGGAAGGATCGAAGGAAGATAGAAAAAAAGGAAAGAATGAAGGAAAGAAGAGAGAGAGGGGGAGAAAGGAAGGAAGGAGGGAGAGAGAAAGGACGGGAGATGAAGAAAGGAAGGAAGGAAGGAAGAAAAGAAAGAAAGAAAGAAGGAAAGAGGAGAGAGAGGGAGAAAGGAAGGATCGAAGGA
>JAOBRG010398411.1:0-10190 GCA_027574985.1 Umimayanthus nakama | reverse complement strand
TTAGGCAAAAATCCATTAACAAGGTTTTCAATTAGCAGCCATTGACGCGATCATGACCTCATAAGACGCAATGTTGGTTTCATGGCGGCCATCTTGGATTTTTTGAAAAATTAAAAAACTGCTCGAAAATCAACTAAAAGTTGGTCGAAAACAATGAAAATGTTTAAGTAAAGCACTTAACTGGGAAAACTTGAAAAAATGCATTTAAAAAATTTTATGTTAAAATATGTCAAATTTTTAAAGGCGGGTCTTGAAAAACTAGTTGCCATGGCAACAGCTTAATTGGTACGGACCCAATCAGCACACCATTGTTTTCTTCGATATACTTTATGAAAAGTCACCAAATTTTGTTGCAGTAACAGTATTCATTGCGAAGATATGAATCGTTGAAAATGGGTTGTGCCTAGGGTTAACTTTCACAGGGGAAACGTGCTAAAAGTACCAAAATATGTACCAGGGGTAACCAAAGGTTAGGCAAGTGCTGTCGAGCACGATTGTCACAATCTTTTAGTTTTACTGTTCCCTTTATTTGGAGGATGCTTTTTAGTCTTCGTTGCGTCTTTCTTGTATTCTGGAGGGGGATGGAAATTCTTATTTGTCATTTTCTCTTGACTTAAATCAAGAGAAAATGACAAATTATGAAAAGAGGAAAACACTATTCTTAGGTTTGATTGAGCTTTATTCAGATAAGTATTTGCGTATGAAACCAGTACAGGTACAGAACATTGCTTTTAATAATAGTACACTTCTTTGCAGATGTACCCGCGCGAGTATACATAGGATGGTCTTCTGTTGCGTACAATGTTATTGAAGTGACCCTGTTGGGTTCGATAATCGGACTGAATCTCCCCGCACTGCTCGGCCGGATGGGGACTTGGTTCATCATGCTGCCACCGTATGTCCTTGTCATCCACTACCCCAGGAGTGACACCGACTGGCTCTTCGCTCCACCTCCATGCGCCAATTTTGCTTGCTTAGCCCAATGAAGTAGTGCTGGCTCCTGTTTTTCCATTCACCCATTCTGCGAGCAGGTTCCTAACTGTGTCCCACTCGGCGGTAGTTTCCATTGTAACAAGGTGTGCGTTCATATTGTTACACCTGGTACGGGCTCGACTCCAAGTGGTGCCAGTGTCATAAAACGTGTATTTGATCGTCCCTGGTAACAAATACTGAACGTTAAATCGTACGCTATAAGAGACAATTTCGGTACCAACAAGTACTGAACATTAAGTCAAACACCATTGAGAACTGTTTGGTATCAACTCTACAGTTTGTCTGATGAATGCAGTTTAACCCTATTCTATCTGGGCTTTTGAGGGTGGCTAATCTTTGGGGGAGGGGGGGGGAGTGGAAGGGGAAGTTATGCAAACAGAGATTTTTCAGCGATAGCCTAATGTTCAAACCATACATTAGCTCTTAAGCTATAACTTTCAAATTTTTACTCAAGCTCCTAGCATTTAACACTAATAGTGTCACTACAACTGTTTAAATTCTGTTTTTAACGTTTTCAAATGTATAATAAAATTGGCTAAGAAAAGCTTTCAAGGTTGACAAAGTGCAAAGTACCTTGCCGCCATATTGGATTTCATAAAAATGATGTTGCGCAATATCTATGACGTTACAAGTCACGTGTATCAACCTTTTTTACAGGAAATGATCTTTAATTGCCTTTGAGATTAAAAGTTAGCATTTGTTTTAAAGCGTCAAAACGGTGTTGCCATGGCAACATCTGATACACTTGACGCAATTTTTTACTGAATCTCGTTCTCCAATAAATTTTAGTTTTGGTTGGAAAGTTCTCGAAAGTTGAAACCGGTGCGGACACTTCCCCCATGCGGATAAGGGTTAAACTTTTTGACGTCTTTTATTGCACTATGAGCAGTTTTATATGTTTTGCAAGCGAATTTGTACAAGCAGCGGAACAGGGTAAGAAATTATTCAAGCTGATTGCTCGGGTGCAGCTCACATCCCGTGTCCGGCCATTCTCAACAAAACCAGAAGCCCATTACTAGGAGAGTCCAGCTCCATTTATCTCCGTCGTGACACATCATATCGATCAATCACGCTGTTTCAAAATGTTTAGCTTTGAATTTACCCTGCCGCTTTCAATATATTCTCTACCCTGTAAACTAAACTAGAAGACTAAACCAGAAGTCCATCGTTGGGAAAGTCCAACTTTAGTATCTCCGTGACATATCATGTTAATCCTATTAATACAGGGAGGGGGGGGGGGCAAAAGTGCCCACGCACGTTTTACCTTTCGAAAATTTCCTTGATAATATTCAAGTAATAAAAGCCATCAAATATTGCTACTTTTACTACAACTTTAAAAAGTTTATAGCTTAAAATCTACCGCGTGATTTGAACATAGAACTTTTTCATGCTGGAAAAACGCGCTTTGAAATACCCAATCTCTGTTACTGCTGTTAAATGTATCAAATAAGAAATTTTCTTTCCATTTTTCATTGCTTAGTTGTTGTCTCTTTTTTTAGTAAGTAGCCTCACTAAACTATTCAAAGGGGCGAACCATTTGACCTTTGAGGGGGATGGCCTTTTTAAAAAAAAAAAACCTGCAAGCCAAGCTCTCGTAACAAAAAATCCTGCAGCAACTGGTGAACGAAATAAATATCCTGCATCATATTCCCAAGGGGAAAAAATGTTGCAGTTCAAAAAAAAATTCTCACAGTGTTTTGTATCAAAAAAAATTCTTGTACACTATGGGACATAAAAAAAAAATTCCTGCTCACCAAAAAAGCTCCCTCCCCATTCCCTCCCATCTAAGATCAAATGGTTCGCCCCTAACTTTAATCAGCAAGATTTCGTAAAATCCCCAAATTTTGGCAGTAATGACGTAACTTTGACTTTTATATGACGTCATTTCATTAGTTACAAGATTGAATTTAAACAAGCTTGGTATGAACCGTCATTTATCGAAACATATCATCTGTTGCTTTAATTGAAAAAATGTTACTGGTGGGGGTTCTTAGAACCCCCCCCCCCCCACCCACCCCCACTTGGTAAGGTAAAACTGAGCTTTATTAGCATGTTACAATTTGTTTACAATGTATACTGCCAAAGCTTTTACTAATAGTAACAACAATAAGAACAACAAGTATTTATTTCACCCTTAAATGTGCAATAATATACGCGTGCTCAGCTTAGTTCATTCAATTCGTCACAGATATTAGAAAGGAAAAGTGAGTAAATTGGGCGTGACAGGGGAAAGACACCTACCCCCTAAATGTGCAACCAATTGATTAAAAAAGCTATAATAAATTGTAAGTCGGTACTGACCACCTGAAAAAAACATAAGGGTAAGGCTGGAATAAATTGTGCTAGCATAACTTTTTGGCATAATCCGGCTATACGACCATAATTTTCATCATTTTTCCGAAAAAAGCACTGCTAGCATAATTTGCATTATTTTTAAGTTTTTCAGCTCAAAATAGGTCATTTTTGAGCATAATACCAACTTTTCTGGAATAAGTTAAGTGCTACAGCTATATTTTAATACATGTTTTGAGAAAATATAATCAATTTTTGTCGGTTTTTCGCCACATGCCCAACATGGTACCCGGGGTCCTGCCGTCCAGGGCCCGAGCGCATTCTCGTTCCCAGAGCCCTTCTGCGCATGTCACTGGGAGGCCCGACGGAGGCGTTAAAAAGGTGTTAAATTTGAATAATTGTGATGTTTGGATGCAGCTGGTATTTACCATATACATACAGACAATTACTGCGGGAATTGTACCAAAATTGGCAAAAAACTAGCGAGCATAATTTTTATCTTTTGTGCTGAAACTAGCATAATTTAAGAAAACCAGCATAATTTTTGGCATAATTTCAGAAAAATTCGAGCACTGCTAGTAGCATAACATGCTACTTTTTCGAGCACAATTTATTCAAGCCTACCCCCCCCCCCCAAACTGAGGGACACCAAAAAAGCCCAGTCTCAATAGGGTTAAGAGCTATGTAAGGTTTGAACATCAAACTTTCGCTGAAAAAATATCTGTTTGTATTACTCAATTTCCTTAAAATACTGTTATTTATATTAAAAAGGACGCTTAATTACATTTTTTATCGTTTTTTTACCGATTTTTGAAGGCAGAAACGTCTCTTAACTTTTCTATTGGGATTAGGAAAATTTTGGTAAAAATAGAAAAATTTGGCAGTTATGACGTCATTATGACGTATTGATGACATCACACTCCAATTAAATTACACCAAATTACCTAGTTTATGATTCTCTACCACCTCACCAAATTTCATTTCGTTATCATTTTATAGTTTTAGAGTAATAGGCTGCGGGCACTTCCCCCCCCCCCTCCCCCCAGATTTAACAATCCTAAAAAAGCCCAGGGCTAACCCTAGAAAGGAAATGGCAGAAAAAATCTCTGGCCCCGGTGGGATTCCAATCAATAACCTCAGAAATAACTCATTGTTGCTCTCCCAACTAAACACAAAGCGAGACGGAAGCTGGCAGTGAAAAGTTGAGATATTGAATTTCTGCAAAGGTAAAAGTAAGTTTAATCAGGGGCAGCCAGGTGTTCAATGTTGTTAAGCAAAGAACCTCGTTTAACTGGTTGTCAAAATGCCTTATGAATAACCCAAGTAATGCCTTCTTAGCGGTAGCCAAAATGAGATGGACCCATGTGGAGAAAAAGAAAGAATGTCTTTCACTCCGGTGGTATTCGAACTCACGACCTGATGGAACAAATCATCTTTGTTCTACCAACTTAGCTACAAGGCCAAAAGAAAGCTCGTCGCATGCAGAAAACTTAGATGGTAGTTTGGCCCAAATGGACTCATAAGACGAGTGAGGAGAAAATGTTGGCAGACGCGTCACTATTGGAAATTTACTGCCATCCTTTCGAAGCTACTTATCTTTAAAAAAAAGTCACCCAAGATCTAACTAAAGACACATTTTTACATGCAAGTTAGGCTTTTCATGTATATGCATATTTGCCTACAATATGAAAGTCTCCAATATCTAGCTCTTGGTCGTGATCTCGTCCCCAGATCTCGTTTTTGCGGTTCGAACCGCCAAAACGAGAACTGGGGACGATATCACCTTGGTCGTTCAGAATTAGAGAGTTCTGACTTTTTCTTTATTCACGTGCATACAGAACTGAACTGAAACAGTAAAGAAAACCGAGATATTGCTGAAACAAAACGCAAGAAAATATCTGATAATATGAATAGCAGCAGGTTGCAGTCTAAAAATAATGTGTTTAACTGTTAAAATTATACATTTTTGACGTTAACCATTTTGGAGGAATTTCGTGTCGGAGATCATTCGATTCTCTTTTACTTGTTTAAAGGTTCGTCTTATCAGACAGGTGAGTTTCCACTTGCGCTCGTTACTGCGCTTGTTCTTGCGTCGCTTTAGAAAACCAGGCTTTATTTTGCGACTAGAGGCCGATATTGACAGCTGATAGTCGTTTAAAACGAAAGATAAATGTTGATTTTGTGGCAGTAACTCGTTAAACGGCACGTCTACGCTTTTGTAATATAAAAATAGTAAAAAAAAGTGAACAGCACTTGAGCAAGTTGGTTTAGTAAATATGGATATGATGCTTTTCCTAAGAGGAACATGTTTTAAAGCTTATTTTGGTCTCGGAGTCATGTTTCAAATGACGCCCCATCAGCCCACAAAGAAAGAATGAGTCGTGAACTTTTAGTCTATATTAGACTACTTGATTGTGTGTACGTTAATATTAACAAAAACACGCATTAAATCAAATCATGGAAACCTTGAAATCCAAAGAAAGCTCTTTAAAATTAAGCAAAAAAGATGATGTTTGGAAAGACAAGGGTCAGTTTCATTAGAAGTAATATGAGTTCGTTTTGAAGTCTAACCGAAACTTCGCACGTCTTCCTGTACGCAATTCATCCGGCACTTGCTTCAAAAACAGTGATAGTAAAACCTTCAAAGATTCTTTCTGCAAACGCAAAACCTTTTTTGTCAAGTTCTACAGAAAACTTAAGTGTAAAGACTACGCATTCATACGTGTAAGAATTCCGCTCTTTTCAAAAATTTCAAAAGCGAAAAGATGAGGTTTGAAAAGAAAGAATATGATCGTTTGAAGTATTCCGAATTCGTTTTGTAGTCCAAAAGTCTTTCACCTTCGAAAGCCTCTGTTTTAGGACTAGAAATTATCAGTATACTTTAAACGGATCCTGGTGATTGCCTTGTGAACTATATTTGTGAGTCTGTATACGGAGGCAGCTTAATTTCTTTACCTGAAAACTTTTGCCCTGAGAAGTGTGGAAGTAAAAATCACCGTGTTTGTAATCGGGACAAACAAACGCAAGAGATGCAATTTGAAGATTTATACTCGATTTCGACAAGTAATATAACAAAACGGTGGGTACTGAAATCTTTCACAATGAGATATAGAGAGAAACCGACAATCTCCATAGAAGACTTTTGACGTTCCATAAAAAAAGAACTGAACTCAAAGTTTTTGAAGATTCCTCGAAAGATCCTTTAATATTTGCAAATCATCTCGGCTATAAAATGAATTTAGTTTTAACAAAAAATACCGTCAGTAGCCAAAATACCAACATAAATTTTCATGTTATGTTGTGGAAAACACCTTCTTCTACAAAAGAAATAGTTTCCTGTACGCAGTTCGTATATATACTTAATATGTAGTTATAAAAACTTCAAAGATTTTTTTTTACAAACGAAATACGCTCTTTGTCCAGCACTACAGACAACTCACGTTTAAAGACCCGGCACTTTCTGACGTGTACTGTCAAAGGATTCTGCTCTTTTCAGAAACTAAGGTAGAGGATTCTTCACAGGTTAAGATTCAGGCTCGCAGACACTACGACCGTAAATAACTGAATCGTAAATACTTGTGTGTTCAATTATAGAACAAAGATCCACTGACGGTGCACCAAGACGAGGCTGCAGGTTTAAAAATATTGGCCTACTGCAGCTTAAAAAGACAAAACTAGGTTTAGTGTTATGCCATACGGAAAATGAATTTACTTAAAAACAATATTTATTAATAAGAAGAAGATGTGGAACAGTGTATGTGTGATAACCGCAAATCATGTTGCATGTTTCATCGAAACAATAAAGTTGTGAAGCTACGCGTGCAAGTGAATACTGCAGGTTGCAACTTTGAGCAAATTTAGGACAACTCGAATCCGTGTTGAATCAAAGAGCAGTAAGCTTACTTAGACGCTTTTTTGAGAATAACCAGTCATTTTCCGGCTGAGCCTCGGCTGTTCTTAATTTTTTGATGATATCAGCCTCCAGTTGTTCTTAAACTGTTATTTCCTGATATTTTAAACAATGGATTAGTTGCCAGGAACAACACATGTAAAACCTCACTATGAAATTGATGTTTGCAAATCTTATATCCAACGAAAATACGTGAAACTGTCAACACACGCTTTTTTTTAATAAGAACCAGTAACTTTTGGCGTAGGCTTGGCTGTTCTTATTTTTTTGGGAATTTTAGCCTCAAATTGTTCTTCAGTAAACACAGCGGGCATGTACAAGACAAGGCTCCGCCAAAAAAATTTAACGTCCCCAAATAGCTCGCGGAGAAGAAAATGGCGGCCGAATCAACGATTGACGGATAATAGTTTTCATTCGCTTTTTTTGTGGTCTTTGTATTAATTTTATAGAATAAAGTATTCTATTTCAGCAATTTTCCATAAGTAGGAAATTTTCCATCTCCAATCACAGACCGTCGTCGAGGACTCGTCCGTTGTCCTTCGTCCTCTGGTTTGTCACTCCACCCGTTCGTTTACTGTAAGCCTGCGTTGTTTTACAGTCAGTTATAGTGTATAAAAATATATGCCTGGACAGCAAAGGAAGCCGGCAGCCCTTTCCCTTTGCGCGACTCAGAAAGGTTGTCCTGACATTTCGTTTAGCACTGAACCATTCAAAATCGTGTCAATAAACAGTGTGTACACGCTTTTTCATTTATAAGAAACGATTTTATGAGAATAACGAGACTCAATTTTGCCCAAAATTAAGAACAACGAAAAACAATCCAGGCTGAAATTTGGAATCATAAGTGCAGAGTTTACTTTCCTTAATAGAAGTCTTTTACTTTCGTAAAAGTCCTCAAACTTGACTGTTAAAATTCAAACGTTGAGATCGATTGAACTTTCATTTCATTTATTCGATTATGATCACCAGTTACGTATATTTGGCATACTTCATTACTGAGTTGCTTCTAACTGCTGTTGAGTACTTACGAGTATTTTTCAAAAATAAGAACAGCTTAAGCTTGAACATTGAAGGCTGAAAGTTCCTATAAGAACAATGAGGCTTGGCTAAAATTTACTGGTTCTAGGGGTTCTTATAAAAAAAAGCGTGTAGTCTCAGTGTAGTCGTTCCCGCAGTAATATCCCGCGACAACTCGCGATGCAGGAGTAGGCTCGCGCAAGCAAAGCTCTAGCTAGCGCACTTTATCGACTTTATTTGTTTATCAGCCAATCGTACGCAACATGAATAACCGTGATTGGCACGCCGAGACCCTCAGCCTTCGGATATAAGATTGCCCCGTGTTTAAACTGTAGTCTGGTCATTCTGTGGTTGGACCTAGAACAAATTGCAACAGAAAGTTTTTCTGCGACAACCTACTAGTGTTAGGTCCCTTAACAACATTTCACAAATGTAGGAAAATGTACACGGGCAAAATCAGGCTGAAACAACTGGCCAAAAGTGACTTGCCTACTCGCTAATTTTCTTGGAAAGAACTATAACCTTTAATATCGCGTTAACCAGAATTGAAAGTGTCGACCCCATCAAAACGTGTTAATTAACTCGACGTCAATACTCCAATGAATTAAATAAGTGAAATGGACATTTTAAGAAATAAGGAAAACAACTTCAAATTTGTTTTATTTAAAAGTGTTTGTTTACTTGATGTAAAATTTATCAGCTTTCTGTGTTTGAACTGATCAATAAATATTGCGGACACAGATATACTTTTTCACACTTATGACAGTCCGGGCTTACAATTCAACGAGCCAATGACCCAGAACTTTGTCTGAAAGTGAGTGACGTTTAACAAAAGGTTACGCAAAACTTTCAACTAAGATTCCTTTACCAAGAACTACGCCCAGTGCATCTATAAAAGTATTATCGAAGTAGACTCCAATAAAACCCAACTACGTAAAACCGAAATGACAAACCCAAATAAATTTTTTTAGGAAGTACACCAAATCGCGAGTTAAACATGCAACTCTTTGTATTACGCTAAACCTCACAATAGCCTCTTCTGCTGGGAACTCAGTGAGGCACTTTGGCTTTATTTGGCAGCTATAAGGCAAAACGAGGCCAATGAGGATTCAATGACGGCAAATGGAAGTGATGACAGAAGTGACGGATAGGAGGAAAAGAAGGGAGGCAGGGGATGAAAATGAAATAAAGAAGAAACGTTTTCTCGGCCTTTGGTTCCTGTCTCGCGTTTGGCGACTTGCTCGTGGCATTTTGGCCTCTCGATTCTGCGTCTTCGCCGCTCATGTTATCATCATTACCATTTGCCATCACTGAACCCTCATTGTCCTCACTTGCCTTCATTTGCCTTCAGTTGCTGGCAGAGGAGGATAACCTCTTTAATGGAAGTTAGTCTCTTAGATTGATCAATTTTAAATCCAGAGGTTATAACTGTCCATGTCCTTATTTTAGCAAACCTTTGACTCCTAGAAATCAGAAAAGCTCCCAGAAATTAATGGATCACAAAGATATATACCATTAATTTGACTTTTTTTATAAACGTACTAAACACTACCTTTTGAAGAAAGGTACGTTAATTCCTTTTCAAAACATAAACATATGACCAAACGGAAATATAGGAAATTAGCGGGACTTGTTCACCAGGTCATTAAAGAAAATAGCGAAAAAAATTTATGCATTTACCGTGTTGGTTTTGATATTATTTCTGTGGAATTTCGTATTTCAGGCCGATTTGTAGAATTAAACCATTTCGTACACATATTTGTATCGTACACACCAAATCTACTCAAAAAATGTTCCCGCAAAACAAAATATTCAAACTAAAACCCTCAAAACATGGTTTATCGAAGCACATGTTGACGAGTAAAAATAGCTGCACGTGAAAATGTTTAGTCAAATTTGACCAACTTTGCATAAATTTGATGAAAATTCAAACTTTTAATATTTAAAAAATCTAAAATTTGCAAGTTTTGAGCAACAT
>JAOBRG010398400.1:0-10190 GCA_027574985.1 Umimayanthus nakama | reverse complement strand
GTTTAAGGTGCATTAAATCGTTCTACTTATGCCACGATTGTACACACGGGACGTATGCTAAGGGGGGTTTCAATTATTGTATGTGAAAATTTCAGGTGCGTTGAACCATGCATGCTAAATATGCCACGATTGTACACACGGGATGTATGCTAAGGGGGGGAGGGTGTGTTCAATTATTGTATGTAAAAGTTTAAGGTGTATTAAACCATGCTAATTATGCCACGATTGTACAACACAGGACGTATGCGAAGGGGGGGGGGGGGAAGTGTTCAATTATTGTATGTAAAAGTTTAGGATGCGTTAAACCATGCTACTTATGCCACGATTGTACAGCCCGGTACGTATGCGAAGGGGCCCGTTTCAATTATTTCAAAAGGCGTGCTGGGGAGGAAGGGGAGGCAGAGAGTGCAGCCCATAAAGCAGAAACTTTGAGTTTTATCAAACCCACCTATCATAAACAACCCCCTGTATATACTTGGCTTATAATTCAAACTTACAACGCTCGGATAAATAGCGGGGAGAATTATTGCAGTGGTATAGATCTTTGCCTCCCAATCGGCTGAGTCCCCAGTTCGACTCCCGGCCTGGTCTAGGGTTGAATACTTGGGTGACCTTCTTTACGGCTAAAGTTCACTCAGGTTTCTATCCTTTGGGGGTCAGTAAAATGAGTACCAGCATACATGGACCACTTTAAAGCAACTGCCAGAGACACCAGTATATGCTTCCGGTCTGCTGGGATTGAGCCTTTGAACATATGGAAAATGCGCGACACTTTACTTTATATAGCCTTCCAACAGTACAAGAACACCCCAAAACTCCGTATTGCCTTATATATGCCCAGGACTCTAGCGTTTATTAGCATGCCGCTTCTCTACTTGGCACTTTACACTCCTTGTGATTCAAAGGACCAACAAGGGAATAAAGAATTTTTTATTAAAAGCAGTTAATAACAATTTCCTTTACCAGTAATTCGGTGCATTTTAATAAACGTTTAAATAGTTACTGGTAACAGATAATTTACTCTCTGTATAACTAAATGCAAGATCAGCTTTTATTTTTTCCTCTGCGGTCACAGTAACAAATACTGGATTATGATTGGTTCTTAGCGTATTCGTGAGCGGGCAAGATTTTCCTATCTCTGACCACGGTCACGGTAACCTGCGCTGTTTCGCTTTTGGTTCGCTCTATGCCGTTCTTTTCGGTTGGGGGAAAAAATAAATTAGTTATTTACCGGCTTATGGTCGGTTCGTATAGGGACAAACCGTGACCTCGGCCTGAATATGCTGACCTCGGCCAAGAGGCCTCGGTCAGTATATTCAGACCTCGGTCACAGTTTTTCTCTATACGGACCTCCCAGCCGGTAAATAACATATATTTATTCTTATTTGACTACGGTAGCTATAATTTTGAGTAACATTGCATGCATTTGATTGCACATCAGACTATCTTTGTTAATATAAATATTGCTAAATACTATTTATAACTGATATTGGACTGAATCAACCTGTTCTTGATCTATATTCAGTTTTTCATTCAGATTATTTACACTGCAGTAATGACTGTACTGTATGCCATTTCTGACGAACCCAAAAGGACGTCTCTTTCCCCACAAAACTTAAAAAACCTTTCATCATTGAACACAAACATTTTAACACAGAAATTAATCAGGCACTAACTGTAGGTAGAAAAATGATTAAATTATAAAATCAATCCTAAAATCTCTAACAACAGCTGACCTAGGTCAACCTAGGTATGTTTGGTATATATATGTCAACCGATGTCAACCTCGATCCCAGGTCCTTTCCCGTCCTCCAACTAACTAGGGAAAAGATATATATATGTGACAAAAAAAAATGGTCTGCTGTCTTTAGCTCAAATATCAAGTATCTGGCTTATTCTTTATTTTTGCTACTCCCATAATTATTTATGGCAGTTTTTTCAATTTTTCTTTCATTTATTTTCTGAAAACTTGTACTACAGTCAAGGGGAGGGACAGGAATCGCTGAGCCCACACAACTTTTTAGCATAATTTTTTATCCTCTTCACCATATGCGAAATGCTTTGCAAAAACTGTTCCTTGATAGCGCACACATCTTCTTGCCCCAAATAAGTGAATATTTTATAATTTTGGTGTATAAAATGAAGTTTACATATTTAGCAAAATGTCAAATATGAAAAACCCAAAAAGGTCACCATTGCAGGCATGTTTCCATGGTAACACTGGCTAATTAAGCAATGATTGCTACTATGTAAACTATATAAGGCCAAAGAGTATGTGCAGTGCTGTTTTTTAACCAATTCAAAAATCTTGAGGGGTTGGGTTTTTGAGCTCCCTCCCCCTCCCCCCTCAACAATATTAATGGTATACGTTTGGCCTTGAGGCTTGACTGTTTAAAGTTACTGTTCGCCTTGAGCAGTGTTTTCAGTTTTCTGTATGTAACCTAACCCACAATTGTATATATCAATGGAAAGCTTATGAAATTATTTAAAGGATGGTGAAAAGAATATTTAAAATTTTGGTTTATAAATAAATGGGAGAATCATAATTTAAACTGTTTAGTTCACTTCCAGAGGTCAATGCATGCGGCTGTCAGTTTCAGTTTTACCTATTTTTAGTTTGTTTGTAATCTTCAGCAGTATTTCTGCTCTTATTACATTCGAGGGTTTTTTAATTGTATGTGTCATAAATTTTCTACAGGCATTTGAAGAAAATTCTCTTTTTGTAGCATACAATACTGCTCTGATTGAGTCTTAAAAAACAATTGGAGTAGAATTTCAAATTTTTGCAGGACGGTTTACATCTTCAGCTATTATTTTATAAACTTGCCAAATTTTACGGCATGAGGTTAAAAACTGATGGAGCATTGATCCTTTGCATTATCGCAGTTTGAGCCAAAAGATGTCTTGAGAAATTCACTCTTAAAGTGCATCGCATGTCATACAACTTCACTTCTGGTAAAAACTATCTTTTGTCATAACTTGTAAACTACTAGACATAATTATTGAAAAAATTTTTTTTGACTAGAAGTTTATTTCACATATAAATTCCTGTATGCAAAAATTTCAATTTCAAAATTTTGACCCATTCTGGACAACGTGAGTGGTAACCTTAAGTATTTAACTGTAAAACTAAAACAGAATATTTTTATGAAAGACAAGCTTGTGCAAGTTTGGTTAATTAAATGTCAGTGACTTTCATGGAAATGAGTTCAAAATGCTTCAAAAATTTACATGCATGCCAGTTTAATGTAACTAATTTAGAAACACTTACTCATTTGTGTTCTTCAGTATGGCCATGCACCAAGTACATGGAATAAAATATCATTTTAAAGCCAATTATTTGAGGTGTTGTACTTTATTTGCCACTCAAGCAAGAAGTTTCATTGGTTCAATAGAGATTCTTGAGGTCTGTCCATTAAGTTTGAACATTGTTTTGCTTAGTAAAAGAAAGACTGTTTCACCATAGTGTGAAACAACCCCTGAAAAAATCAGTTCATTTGCAATTTTGTTTTAAACACAAATACATCTATTTCAAAAAAAGTTGTCATAGTTAATAGTTGATAATGAAACCCAAGAATGTTGGGTTCAAGCAGCTCAAATAATTTATAACTATTAACATTGACTTTGCGTAATAAAGAGTGCATTTTCATCTAAACACCTTATAAGTTATTATGACTACACCAAAAGGTTCCAGCATTGAGCATTGACTATGGTAACCTTTTCGAAGTAGCTGTATATATTATATAAGAAGTGTCAATTAAGCCTAAATCATGATTGAAGAGAAAAAAGTCTTGATGAAACAAAAACTGGACCAGAGACGGTGTAAAAGGGTGGTACATTAAATGGTGCATTTAAAGACCTGCTCTCCCAGCTCCCTTTTTCACCATCAAAAAACATCAACTGGTGTCCTGTCTCAGAGAACTGAAAAAGGTACACGGAGTTACCCGCAGAGCACACTTCATGTACACTCTTAGTTTCCGATATTGCTGTGGGTTCCCATGTGTCATTCTTAATATCATACATCATAGTTTTGTTATCTTCCCTGTGTATGGGTATGCTTGCCCTCTTTATGACAAATATTTTACCATTTATGGCCCAGCCAAAAGCACATACTTGTGGTTTTAAAGGAGATAGGACTTTCCAAGAATTTGATGTGGGATCGTATTCTTCAACTGACTCAAACTGTTCTTCCCTGTTTCCCCCAATTACATAAATACGATCAGCAGTTGTCACAATACATGGATGCTGTCGTGGGATGTTCATTGGGGAAATAAACTGCCAACTGTCCAGCCCAGGTAGATACCTTTGAACTGTCCCTGCACCTCCTTTATAGCTATGTCCAAATAAGTATAAACATCCCTGAAAAGAAACAAGTTGGGTATTAACTAAATGGACGTTTCCCAGAGGGGTAGCAACAGTTTTCCATCTCTCCCATGTTGGTATATAGCACTGTAGACACTTGAAAAACTCGCAATACAAATAAACAGTCCCACTGCAACAAGCTGAAGAGTGCGGTACTCTCCACATAGCTGCAGTTAATGGCACTGCAAGCCACCTGTTCAGCAAGGGATTATAAAACCAAGCTTTCCTGTTTGCACTAGCAATAAAGAGCACCATGGACTCATCAGCAAAACATCTTCTTGGTTCTTGTCTGCAAGTTGAATCACCGTCACGCGCGTGACGCTTTAATCTGTGATACTTGTCACGCAACTCTTCGTTCTCAACCTCAGTAATCACGTCATCAGATATGGAAGCCAGATGGATGTTTTTCAGAAGTATGACAAAATCTTCCTTTCTTGGGTTTAAACTATACTTAGTCCAATAAAGCAAGGCCTTAAAGACAATTTCTTCACTTGAAACAATCAACTGGTCGCAGCGAAGAATTTCATCAAGTTGACATGCCTCGAGGTGAAGAAATTCTTCACAGCGACAAAGTTTCTCAAAGTAATCTAAAATAAGACGTCGAGATTTGACCTTGAGATGTTCCAAGCTGTGTCGATTTGCAAAAAGGAAAACACTTATGATAGCTGACGATGGCCGTTCCACGTTTTTTTCCAAAGTATTTTCGACAGAAACAAGCGCAATTTTCCTCAGTTCTTCCAGTAATAAGAAATCGGCCGCCGCTAAAATCTTTAAGTGATTCCTGTCTTGTAACTCTATTGCACCTGTATACAGATAATTCAGGATAGCTTCCATTGTGACAGAGTCCAGCAGAGGTAGTGAAATAACAGGTTCATCTCTTTCTACCATACTCGCTGAGAACATGCCATCAAAATACTCGCAAGCCGCGGACAACACTGCCTTGTGGACTGGGAACTCCTTCCCACCAGCCTTCAATCTGACATCGCAAAGATGGCCCTGCTTGCGATACTCGTTCAATTTAAACATGATGTTCTTATAGAACTTTTGACACTGAGGAGTGTCTTCGATAAACTGATCCATCTTGAAACTTGGCAATTATTTCACAGTCAAATAACCTGGTCAAAATCAAAGCTTCTTCGGTTCTCGAGTTCCCAGTCGCTGCGAAGGCGATGCCTCGTTTCCAAATTGACCGTGTTGGCAGCATGCTCTAGTTACTGGGCCCGAGAAACAAATGCTTTCTCTTTCCCCCTAGCAGGAAGCCATCATGGTAGGATCGAAGATTGTTGTTAACAATCCAAAGCATTTCTCTGCCATCCTTACGATAAATTTGCTATCACGATATATTCTTAATAAAAGAGCTTTTGCAGATTTTAACAGGGACCTTATTTTGGATTTTTCCTAGGTTAACGTTCCGAAACAGCGGAAAACTTTCTGCCGACACAAGTGTCACCGACACACTCTTCACAAAGTCACCCAATACAAAACTGGCAAAGCTAGCTTGTATGCACAGGGTACGGATTTACTTCTAAAACAATAAAATATTTTAATTGGTTATTGAACTACGTATTTATTGTTGTTTTATTTTCAAGGTAAACGTCGATATGACAGAAAACAGTCGGGTTACGGTGGACAGACCAAGCCAGTCTTCCACAAGAAGGTTGGTTGACTTGCTTTGTAAATTTGATAATTTTAAATTGACTAACGCAGCTTAGAATGAATTATTTTAGTTTAAAGTCAGTCTAAAATCATGTAACTTTATTCTGTTAGCTTTAAAAAATATCGTGATAAGTAACCTAGGGAGAGTGTACCAACTCCTCTGCCAATCAGACCGAATGAATTTACCTCTAGGATTCCCTTCATACCAAATACCCGTTTGGAACCCCCCCCCCCCCCCCCTCCCGCTATATCTTGACTTGAAGAATCTTGAGTCATTCTGTTGTAGTGAGCGGATAATATACAAGACATTAATGTGATACTTTTTGTAGGCCAAAACAACAAAGAAAATTGTTTTGCGTATGGAGTGCACAGAATGCAAATACCGCAAGCAGGTTCCCTTGAAGCGATGCAAACACTTTGAGCTTGGTGGTGATAAGAAGAGGAAGGTTTGTAACCTCATGTCACATTTCATAATAGTAATAGAGCTTACTTGGACCATTTTCCAAACAGCTTTAAAAACTATGATTCATTGGTGCACGGACTGACTTTTCCTGGCACACTGACATATTTTTTTATTTTTTCAAATACAGTAAATGTGTGACTCGCAGAGTCTTAAATAATTTAAAAGAAACATGAGACAACTTTTTCGATAATATTTTTTTCTTTAAATTTTAACAAGCACTGTTTACATGATAATACAAGAACATGATGCATACAACCTGATTGTGGTATTTTTAACAAAAATGTTTGAAGGGCCAAACTATCAAACCTCAAAAAAGGCTCCCTCCCTCACTGAACTTTGGAAGGCTTTTGATGATAAACCAAGGTGTTTTTTCAATGGCATTATTGAAGGTTCAGCAGGATAGCAATAACTACAAAAAAGGCTTGTATGTTATCTGCTTAAGCTGAAGGCTGAGGAGATATACCTCTTATTAGTCGACTGCAAGGTCTGTACAGCAAGTTATGGACTGAGTTTTTTCCTTCCTTAAAGCGCTTGGGCCATGAAAACAAGGAAGGAAAAAACGAGGATCCATAACTTGTTGTACGGACCATGCAAACGAGGCTAATAAGATGTTTATTATATGGCTTTTTTATTATTCCGGTTTTGAAAAGCAATCGAGAGATAGAGGTCTGTATGGCTACTTACAGACATTGAATTGACCAATCATAGTGCACAGAATCAGTCAGCCATATAATACATTTCGGTATTCACTAATTTCCAAAGACAGAACTAAATGTTTTAGTACTTGATGTGTGAGCTTTGTCATACTTTTGATCCAAAAGGTATTTTGTTATTTTAAACACAAAGTTTGGAAATATTACCTTAGCAGAGTCTTTCACCAATAGAAGTTGATTTTAAAAATGAGCTTTGCTCAACTGCCACAATCCACATAGTCTAGTTCAGCTACAGTAAAATACATCTAGTGAAAAGAAAATCCTTCACTGATTTTATTGCTTGGCTTGGACATTGAAAAATGTTGTCTGTAGAAGTTAGTATATAACAGTACTGTCTGCATTAATGACCTAAAGTTTTTGCGCCAGTTGAAGTTAAACAGCTTGTGTGTGTGATATGTAGTGTTCTAAAGCAGCTGTTGACCAAAATTGAGGAAAATATTTGTATTGGCATATATATACAATCAAATACTTTATAATATGGAATTATTTTCTGTCACGTAACTTCATTGTAAACCGTCTTGAAGAGCAAATAAAGATTATTATTATTATTATTATTATTTTGTGGCGTAAGAACACATTGGAAAAGTAAGCTCTTGCAATACTTCCTATTGTCACCACTTCAGGTGGGCAGTTTGTGCCAGTCATTGCTTCACTCTGGAAATTGACCATAAGCCAGAAAAAAACAATCCAAACTAGTTGCTTAAAGTACTTATATACCACAGAGTTTGCATATGGTATTAGCTTTATTTTATCAGTCATTGCCATATTGTTCAAATAGTGTCTGAAGTTGAACATTGTTTCTCAAGTCCATTTTAACTGCGATGCTAAGAAAAAGTTATCTGCCACTGTGACTTTTGTCCATATTTGTGGTAAGAGTACTCTGATTTAAAATTCTTGGTGTGGTTGTTAAAGTTTGTCAGTTGCTTGTCTTGCAGTATTAGTGCTTCTTATTCACAAAATATTTGCCCAATTATTTTGTTTCTTTTTGCTTTCAGGGCCAGATGATCCAGTTCTAAGTGTCTGGAAATAAATTGTGTAAATTCTTCACAACTGTTTTGTTTTTGTGCAAATTGTCTTGCTTTGGTGTATTTTTAAAAATTGGATTTGAAGAGGAGGGGTGGGGAAAAGGGAAGACAGAAAGCCGTAATACTATAACCAGATTTCCGAGGGCCGGCTTGGATGGAAATATAAGGTTGCTGCCTTGGAGAAGAAGTTTCCTTTTAACCCCTCTCAGACTGGGCTTTTTGGCGTCCCTCAGACCGGTAAAGCTACTGAGGAAATTTTACAACGCTTGCTTGGAAACTATTAATAAAAGTTACGTTATTTGTTCCATCAAGATCGAAGGAGACCTCATACAAGTGATTGTGGAATTTACGATATAGGTTGAAAGTATGTTTAACTAGTTGATAACTACAACCTTTTATTCTAAGGGAAGCGTCACACATCTATTTCTACCACGAGAAACCTCATTGTGACGTTTTGGGGTGGGGGGGGTGGCGTTTTGACGTTTTTAAATGGAAACTTAGTGGTAAATATCGTTAATTAGTTCTTAATCATACACAGGAAACAAACAACCTGCAAGTCCTCATTCTGAACTTAAACCTTTGATGATCGGCTAATCGCTAACATGCAGCACAAAGCAGTACAGTTTATCGATTTTTCGTTAATGACTGGCGAAGATCTTATATTTTCAATAACATTTTGACATAATTGTTTTATTGTTAATGTTTTAGAAAAACTAAACTGTAATGGTAATTCTATCGACCTCCTTTGAAAACTCAGGCGGGCAGGAAAGCACAGAGCTTACAAAGATAAGTGTCGAAAACGCTAACGACTTAACTATCTGTATTTTCCCAAGCATCTATTTTAATTTATCCTGTTTGTGATTGGATTATGGAAGGGAGTGCTTTTCTGCATAGGACAGTCATGACCGATTGCAAACTCGAATCTTTATGTATAAAAATGTATTTATCTGCTTTTGCAAAGTGATAGATACTTAATTAGCACATAAAATGGCGTGCAATCAGTATAAATTGACTCCAAAGCATTACAGTTAGCAGTGATCGTACAAAATCAAGGTATAAAATTATGAATTCAATTTCCTGGTGATAACCGAGTTGTTAGCGGATGGCAGTTCATTCTTTTCAATATGTATGATTCATTCATTTGTTTTTTCCATTAGGTTTCACACAATGTTTTACAATAGATAAGGCTTACCAAGCAAATAATGACAAAGAAGCTCAAAGAAAAAACCAGAGCCAATCATCAGATATAAGGAATTTAAGAGAGAGTACATACGCTGTTGATGGCTTCAAAAGCAAGGACACGATAGAGCCATTTTAAATCTTGTTTTGTATTTCTTTCTACCTCGTTCTCTAACATGTTCAGTTCAGGGGCTCGGTGTTCAATTTTGGCAAGCCAAATATCGATAAGCGTGACGTTTCTCATGGGGGGAGGGGGGGTTCAGAGAAACGTCTCAATGACGTTTCTCGTGGTAGAAATCTATATGTAGCTAGTGAGATAAAGTTTTAGTATCCGTTAATTGAGAGTTGTTTATTATTTTCTCAAAGTAATTTATGTTTTGAGGTCGTGGTTCTTTAGTTTTGAAATCATTTGGTGCCTTACCCCTCCCCTCATAGTATTGCAAGTATACATTAACTAACCAATTTTGTAAATGTCATTTGTAGCTAGGAAGGTCAAGTTTTAGAATCCATAAAATGAAAGTTGTTTATTATCTTCTCACTAAGTTAAAAGGTTTTGAAGGTCGTAATTCTTTATTTTTAAATCATTTGGTGCCTCACCCCCCCCCCTAGTATTACAAGTATACTTTATATAACCAATTTTGCCAAAGTTCTGGGTTGCTAGGAAGGTGAAGCTCCAGAATTTGTTCAACAAGAGCTGTTTATTGTTTACTCTCGAAGTTGTTAAGGTTCGAAGGTTGTGATTCTTCGAGTTTTGTAATCATTTGGTGGAGTAAATGAATTGCAGTTGTACCA
>JAOBRG010398389.1:0-10190 GCA_027574985.1 Umimayanthus nakama | reverse complement strand
TATTCGATGATTACATCAAACCAATAAGTCATAAATATAACACTCGCTCCAAAACTAATAAAGAATTGTATATCCGTTGGACAAACACGAATTATGGTAAATTCGATATTAAATATTCAGCTGCAAAAGTATGGAATAACATCCCTCTTGGTATAAGAAACACCCCGTCACTTGCAATTTTCAAGAAACAGTTCAGAAATTACATCTTATCATCGTAATTCCTACTACAAAACCACAATGTTTACTTGATATTTTGTACTAGATCAAACTGATTATAATGGATGTATGCTCTTTTCTATCTCCAGTTCCCTCATCGTAGACATTTCAGTTGCTGTCATATAAAATACCTCAATCTGTCTCTTGACTCTGCAACCTTTAGTATGCAAACAAATGTAAGGTGCAGGAACCCGTTAACCCCTTATGGGTTGTATTCCTGCACCTTACACATTACTGTCTTACAAATGTTCTATCTTGTAAAAAAAAACTGTGGAAAGAAACTAACTGTTAAACTTTTTTAAACTATTTTTTTTAATCAAATTAAATTCAGTTCTAGTTTCAGAAAGGAAAAAAAATAGAGTACTAGATGATTGTTGAATTGGTTTTTCAGGCTGCTGGCTTCTGGTTCAGATGACCTAAATGCAATCATTTGGGAGCCCCTGAAGTACAGAGTGAAATGTAATATCAGCACAGGTCACACTGGGAATATATTCTCAATTAAGGTATGACTTACCTGGGAGTGTGTCTTTACAAACTTGTTATGTCTCGAACTTAAACACATTTCAAAGATACTGTGTAGACTTCAATTAGTATACATGTAGCTATTTTTCTTCACAAAGAGGTCTGTTCTACCAAAAAAATAGATTGATGAGTCATAACGTTATTTGTTGTGCTATAAATGAAATCAAACACCACTAACTAAATATTAAGCACTGTTTTGCAAAAAATTCCACACTTTTACTAAAAATAATTTAGTAAATTAAAGCTTTTCTCAAATAAGCACTGCAGCACCATTTTGAAGACTTACAAATAATTGTTCCATCTTTATCTTTTTTTTTGAAGTACTTGTAATGAATGACTCTATATTATAGTAAACCAAACATACCTTGTTTGTGCCTCACTTGTAATTTTCTATAATAACTTTTATATTACCTTTATACATGCAGTCTTTTACTCATCTGTGAGAATGTGTACCATTTTGAATTAATGCCACACCTACAACTGGAAAACACTAAATAATTGCCAGTTTTGGTACTTTTACCCCCAGAGCTTCTGATGCATTGAAATTGGTCAATAGTTTTTTTACTCAGTCAAGAATTGTGGAATGTAATTGAGACAAGGTGTACATAAAATTCAAATGGCCACTCTCGTGCTATCCAATATGTTGTGTTGAAAAGGTCAGCTGCCAAGCTCAGTTCATCTGCTCATTTCATTAACTACATGTACCAGTGCAATACTGGTGCAACTCAGCGATAAAACTGAGGGTTACCAGTGCAGTTAAATGGAGTATCAGTGACTAATGCCCAATAAATTGTTACTATAAATTTTAAACAGTAGCAAAGTTGCAGTAGACTGTTCAGTCATTTTAGTATAATTATTATAGTTAGATTAAGCACCCTGGATAATAAGTACAGTCAGGTAAAAGATTTCGCCTCGATCTTGCATACATATTAATTGCATTACTTTAGTTGTATTTTGTATGTTGCACAGCTTGTCTAGGATACATGTTCATGTAAATGCTTCTTGATCTAATCAGGCAAGTTTTTTTGCAAGTATTATGAACACATGTAGTTGTTGTTCAATGTTGTTTCTTTTTACTTCAAGAAATTGGATTGTTCTGAAACTTTTTGAGTACATGCACGAAAACACCAGACTCTTCGATATTATTGTTGAATTTAATTAATGTCTGTGTTTAGTTTCTTCCAGGCACGGGGGATCGCATTGTGGCAACAGCAGCAGCTGATGCTAAAGTGCGAATTCACAGTGTGGAGACACAGGAAACAACACAAGCTTACAACTGCCACATAGGTAGAGTGAAGAGACTTGCCACAGCACCTAACACACCTTATATACTGTGGAGCGCAGCAGAGGATGGAACAATACGGTCAGTATTAATTGAAGAGCTCAGTGCAAAAATGGCCTAAGTGAACATTTTTGGTGACTTTTTAAAAAACTGGGAAATTTGGTTTTATTTCACAACTATACTGTATTCTAGGCTAATGGTACATAGCAAGTTGTTTTTTTTAAAAGTCCCACCAACCGAGGGTTAAAGAACATATTAAGTGTTTTTACCCCCAGCAGAGATTGTAGGAATTTCTTGGCATTTTTGGAAGCTTTTCTTTCCCAGTCAAAAGTAAACAAAGTTGGTGTTCTTTGGGTGGAAATTCTATTTGTATTGCAAGAATAATGTGTTGGCTACTTAACATAAGTCCTTTGGTCACTTTAGCATTGCAGGAAGATAGATAATTTCAAGGTTTTGTGAAGGGTGGTCCAAAATCGTCACTTACATAATTATGTAGGTCATTTTTGCACCATATACTTCAACATAGAGAGGCTTCTTCATTTGTCGCTATGCATTATTAGTGCACTTGGATGTTGGATTTCGATTGGGATAGAAACAAAAGCCACTCTTTAAAGTGTCATTTAGCAGTAAAGCTAACTATAAGTTTTACTTATACACAGTTCCATTTCCATAAGCTCATTGTCTCTTTACAGTAGATTTGAATTACCATATTTATTCCATTAAGCGGCCAGCCTCGAATAAGGGGCCACCCAACCTTCCCCTCCCAAAGTACTTTTTGACATCCAACTTCAAATATGTGCCCCCTCCTGAGTGATGGTGTCATTAAAGGTTTTTGAGAATATATTACAGTATGATAACTAAAGAGACTTCTTTGAAGACTGAACAAATTTATAGTAGTTAGTCCTTAATTGGCATTAACCAAACACTAAACAGTTGAAGTTATGCTCAAATATTTTTTTCATGTTTTGTTATTATTTTTTGTGTTGTTACAAAATAAATCTTTAACTTGCTGAAAATGGTGAAAATTTAATAAGCGTCCAGCCTTGAGTAGGTGCCCACCTTGAATATGTGCCAACCCTGAAGGTCCAAAAATTAAATAAGCACCCAGGGTGGTTAATCGAATAAACATGGTAACCTAAATTGACGTAAAAGAAGAATTTAATAGTTGGAGTACTCTTGCTGTACAAATACGGGCTGTCAGCTGTAAAATGCTATTGCTGTGGTCATAGCTCTTACTATCCTACTCTTCTGAAATGCACGATTGGTAACTCTGCAGTTTTTGCCAGCAGCTTTTACAAATTACCATAAACAAGGGTAGTATTGTAAAATAACCTGGTTATGATTTTGTAATTGCAGACAATTTGATCTGCGTCAGCCACATTCATGCAACTCAAGCAGCAAGAACTGCAAAAATATCCTGATAGATCTTAGTGTACAAGTTGGAGCAATGGCAGAAGCGAAATGCATTGCAGTAAATCCTTTACAGCCAGAACTTCTTGCAGTTGGTTGTAATGATCCATTTGTTAGAGTATATGATCATCGCATGCTGTCAACCCACAATGCTGGCGAAGGGAGGAGGAACTGCAATCCTGAAGAAGTGCGGCTTCCAAAAGGGTGTGTCCAGTACTTTTCACCAGGACATCTCCCACCCCGGCTGAGCAGAGATTTCCCAAGACGTTTCAGAGCTTATGTGGTGACATATGTCAACTTTAGCCCTGATGGCAATGAGTTACTTGCAAACCTTGGTGGCGAGCAGGTTTATCTGTTCGATATAAGGCAGTGTAAGAAAGTGGTTCGATATCATCCAATTAATACTTCTTCGTCCAAAGTTACCAATGGTTTGGTCAAGGGGATGGTGCAGACTAACACAACTGTGAAGGAAGAGAATGGTTTAATTCCAACCCCAAATGGAACGACGACAAATGGAGCAACAAATGGATATAAGATTCATACACTTCATGGTAAGAAACCTGCTGACCAGGGCACGGCTCAAAGAGTGTTACGAACTCCTCAGAGTCGTACAGCATCCCAGCCTCTTCCGCACAGAGCACTTGAACTGAAAACGCTTGGAAATGAGGCTTTCTGTAGACAGCAGTTCTGGGCAGCAGTCAACTGTTACAATGAAGCCATTTCAATCGCTCCAAACTCAGCTGTGTTGTATGCAAATAGAGCAGCAGCTTACATCAAGAGATCTTGGTAGGTTAACATTATCTCGGTTGTTGTATGTGTTTGAGGTAGTGACTGACTCGTAAACACATTTACTAGTAACATTTTGGAGCGAAGCTTCTTCAGCAATCAGGCTAGACAAATAGATAAATTATTCTGAGTGAATATAAAGATGAGGTAGGTTATCACTGTCATACATGAAAAAGTTACACGTTAGCATTCTGGATACTAATGAAATCTTATGGTTGTTAAAAACCATTTGGCTACGGGAAATGCTTTGACTCTGCAGCAAGTAGTAGTAATCTTTATTTCGCTAGGGTAATCTCTTCAATACAAACTGTACTGACAAGAACATGTTTTGCTTTATAATACAATCTGAGAACCGAGTAGAGTAGCTAAACCACTTGATATATTTTAAAATAACTAGTGTCGATTTAAACTTTTACAATAAGTGCTTTATTTTTTCACATTTTTATAGATATTCTTAAAAGAGATAAGATCGGTGTTGATTACCTGGAATAACCTTGGGGCTAACCGAGCCACATAACACAAAACTTTTAGTTAATAATTTGATAGTTTGGTCTGTACTTGAAAAGATGACAAAAAAGTACAAAAAAACACACAGAAAGACACTTACTTTTCATGCAGAACTACATGTAGAGGCGAAAATTACAGTTAAGAAAAAAGTGATCCTAAAACTATACAGTTGTTGTGATCATAAAACTATGCAAAGGAAAACAAAATTAAACGAAATCGTCTAATATTTTAATCTGGCTTTGAATGGACCATTGGACATTAACTGCGTTAAATAAATCTGCTTCAAGCGAGTTCCAAGTTTTTGCTCGTGTAAACCTTGTATGATAAGTTTTTACGTTGTTTGTTCTTACTCTGGGAAGAGAATAAGCGTTACTGGAGAAGAGTCTTGTGTTATAGTTATGTACTTAAAAGGTCAGAACAAAGAAATCGAACACTGCAGGAAGTAGTTTATTGTAAAATTTGATCATGAACTCGTATACTGACGTGAAAATTGACAAGATCAAATAATTTAAGTATGGCAGTTTGTTTGAAGAGTGAACTAGCATGCTCATCGAATTTGGAAAATGCAATGATTCTGTTGGCACGTTTTTGTAGTATGAACAGGGTTTTAGGTTGGTGGGGTAGGTATTACCCCAATGAACTACACCTTAGATAAAAAGGGTATCGCAGTGCATAGAATAGATTTGTTAGTACATCAAGGATGACATAGCGGATTTTTGAAAGCGTTTCTTAAATGTTTTAGCGGTTCTATCAGTTCTTGAGTATTAATTGCACATAATTAACTTGTAATTCAAGAAATCGTTTATTCGTTATCATCACCATTTGATTAATTATAATACGACTGCATCTTTTTCAAACTCACCTAACATACTCAGATTAGGCGCACATGTGCGGGTTGGTAAAGTTGACCAACAGAGGCCACTTTGACTATGCCTCTGCAGTTGGCCCATCAACTGCCTACAGATTAACACTGCATATAAGCTGTTGAACAAACCAATTCGCATTCGTACTGAAGAACTTTCTATGTGCTACAGGGATGGTGACATATACGCAGCCCTGAGGGACTGCCACACAGCATTGACCCTCGACCCCAGCCACACCAAGGCACATTTTCGGCAAGCTCGCTGCCTGTATGAGCTGCGATGGTGTCAGGAGGCTCTCTCCTGTTTGCAACACTTCAAGGCTCGATTTCCCGATCAGGCAGAGGGGAACCCAGCGAAAACTTTGGAAAGAGACATCCAAGCTGCTGCATTTGCAGAAACCGAAGGTATCTTGACCCAATTCTGTATGAATAAATGGTTAGAGCAGACGACGGAGTCTGCTCCGACGAAGGGCTAACGCTCGAAACGTCAGCTAAACACTATATCCCACAGGCGAAAAACACACCTTATCACACCTTATCAGCTTTTGTTGATCAAACCCATTTATTCAGCGTACTCGCCCACGCAGATAAAACAGTTTTTTTCAAAACTAGTATCCCAATTCTGTATGTGCAAGTGAATCAAGTCAGTTTTTAGCTTTGTAACTGCCATGTTAATGTATCAGGGACTGCTTAGTTAAACGTACTTTGCGATTGTGTGTGTATGTACACGTTTGTTCATGATACCGTGATACATTCAAGTCGACACATTTTTCGTTCCAAGTTTACATAGAAGTTCTGATTCTGGAATGAAAGTGCAGTAAAGGCATCTTATGTTCTGAAATTTTAAAACAAAGAACAAGTTGCCCGGAACAATACCTGTAAAATGGCACTAAGAAATATCTGTTGGAAACTGTCAATACAGCGTTCGAAAACGTCAAGAGCTTCTTTCACTCTTCCAGCGCCCGATAACCAAGCTAACTGAATTCCGACAAGTTTTGTTTTCATGTACGTCTCAATCTGTGTACAAGAGTTAAAGAAACTTCTTAAATTTTTCTTATCAAAATTTCAGCCTGGTGATTGCTGTTAGCTTGTTCTCAGATTTTTGGGCAAATCTCAGCTTGGGTGTTCTTATAAAGTTTGTTCTTATAAAAAAGCGTGTTATTGTTTGCTTGCTTTTTTCAGAGCCAGAAGATGAGGAATCGAGCGAGCGCTCAGAGAGAACCCTGTCAGGTCGCAGGAGGAGGAGACTAAACATAATGTCAGAACAAGAGAGAGTGTTGCGTGACAGTGCCTACGACTACGAGAACCGCTTGTGTGGCCACTGTAACACAACCACGGACATCAAGGAAGCGAATTTCTTTGGTTCTAACGGGCAGTACATTGTGGCGGGCAGTGACGACGGCTCATTCTTTATCTGGAATAAGGAAACAGCGAACCTTGTGCGTGTATTAAAGGGGGATGACTCCATCGTCAACTGTCTCCAGCCACACCCTTCTATGTGTCTGCTAGCATCCAGCGGAATTGATCCAGTGGTGAGGCTGTGGAGTCCCCGAGCAGAAGATGGATCTGTCAATGACCGTGAGATTGAAGAAGTCGAAGCGGCAGCAAAAGCAAATCAGAAACGGATGAACGCAGATCCGCTGGAAGTGATGCTAATGAACATGGGCTACAGGACCAGATTCTCCATGGCGGAAGGCAGCGACGAGGAATCTGAGGAGATGCCCGTACAATGCCGCACCAGCTAGTGCTGTTTTGGAGATTTACTCATGCTTCTGGCTAAAATTATTAAGTTATAAAAAAATTTCGCGATTATAAGATACCGTATTTTCTCGAATAAGGCCCAGGAAATTTTTAAATGGTTTTACTTTAGTATTGCGCCTCCGACAAAACGAGTAGGCATCGGGGGTGTTTGATCTTTTAAGTTTTTTTTCTTGGGGTGGGGGGGGGGGGAGGGAGGGGCAATTTTTTGAAATGGTGTTTATTCGAGAAAATACGGCATGAAAACAGTCATTGCTTCTTTACTGGCAGTGGTAATTTTTTATGTGTGTATGTGAACCGATAACTAGATTTGCAAGCAACGCGGTTGTCAGTACTTGTTGTTTTCCAGCAGTTCAATTAATAAGGAGATTGTGTGCGCAAGCCAGCGCTAATACCTGGGGAGCGTGCTTTACTCGCATCAGTTCTATCTGTGGCGTTTATGGTATGTGAATTTTGAGGATATCAAGCAGTCATTAGGTATCTCAAGTTTGCGTGTGCTTTCTTCAAAAAGGTGATGTGTGCACTATTAGTGTGCACATTATTTCAGGCACTGAAATACTTACAAGTGCTCGCTTCAGTTTGCGTATGACACCGAAACTGCCCATGACATAGTGTTAAGTTTTCATGGATTGACAAGTTTAAAAGAAAAAAAAAACCCTCAAGTTGTTTGTTCCGACGCTCGTTCTTGTTCTCATCGAGATTTGAACACACTTTGGGGCAAAGCAGCCATGAGTGCTCTCGACGTTAGCGGAAGTAGTTGTCTTGTAAGCCTGGTTTTCGCTTTTTTATCATCAAGTAGTTTTTATAGAACGACTGGTACGATCTAGAATGCTTTTCACCATTACTGCTTATTACCATCTTAACTGCCGACGCGGACCAGTTCCCATATTGTGTTGTAGTTCACGGCACTCGGTCTATTCCAGAGGTCCTGGGTTGGAGTCCCACCGGGGTCAGAGAATTTTTCTTTCTCCGCGTTGGCTTGTTTCCCCTCTAGTTCTGACGCTCAGAAGGTATCATCTGTGATACTTATACTTTAATACAGCACCTCAAAACGACGTTATACAGCTATTTCAAAAAAAGTTGTGTTCTGAGTTGTTGCATTGTGCATTGCGCATTGTTGCATACCCAGACCGCAATGCACTATTGATGTAATGAGTTTTTAATGTAATATACCAAGACCGCAAAGCATTGTGGTTCACATTGCTTCCGTGGCTAATTCACGAATGGTCCCGTCTGATAGTAGGCACCTACAGTGCTATTTAAGAATACGTTAAATCAATGGTGCATTGCGGTTTGGGTATGCAGCAATGCACAATGCAACAATTGAGAAGAGAACCCTTTTTGAATTGGCTGTATCCATTTTATGATTCGCTTCATTTGGGAAGTTAAAATAAATTTACGCTAGAAAAGTTTTTAGTTATAATTAGTTGGCTGGACACCCGAAAGAAAGAGAATTAACGTCTGCGGGCATGCTTGAAGAAAACTGCGGACAGAGATGATTTTGTAGGGTGGCCAGTGGCTACTGGCTAGTTAGGTTTTTGCACAAGATCAAAACGAAGTCAAAGAAAACTAAACTAAATAATTAACTACTCCACAAACGCTCGTTGGGTATGAGCTTTTCAAGGGCTTTTAGATAGCGGAAGAGGTGCGAAGCACCAAGTCGGCTATTATAAGCTCATATCCAACGAGCATGAGTAGAATAACTGTTTTATTAAATACCGAACACTGTATGAAAGTATCTCAAATTCTATTTTCTACCGAGTCGAGTTTTCGGCCATTTTAAGAGAAGTGACAAAGTTGTCAGTTTCCATATTTGGACAAATTACAGTATATAAGATTTATACCGTGAGTAGAGAGCCAATCAGAATACCAGAACTTCAAAATCTAGTGCTTGGTATTTAATAAGCACATTTATACAACAAAACTTACAAAAATTATCTCGAAATAAAAAAAGACTCAAAGCAATTTGCATAACACAAGTTTAGAACTTCACGACATATTAACAAAAGTGATTAAAGTTCTCGTGGGAAACAAGCACAGTCTCGGGTTTCAATGATTTTTCAATATTATTCTGAACCGCAGCCCTCTCGTCTCTCGATTGCTTGAAAAAGTGAGAGCACACGATCTTCAGGAAAGTTCAGTTGCATTGCACTCTGGGATACAGTAAAAGCACTTCCCCCGTGTGTTTACAAGCCTCCCAGGTATAAACCAAATTAAACGCTTACAAAGCCCTTCCGGATACAAACCCCCGTATATAGGCCCATCGATTGCGACGTACAATAAGCGTGTTCCAAACCAGTTCGCAATGGAAATTCCTTCTGTTTCAACATTTGGATTATTTCAACACTCGCCTGTTCAGTCGAGTTTGGGGAAAACAATAGAATTTTATTAAGAAAAGCAAAGTTTGCATTTGTAATGATTCCAATTTCCAGCCTGGATTGTTCTTACGTTGTTAATTTTTGGACAAACGTGAGCTTCGTTGTTCTTGAAAAACTGTTTTTATAAATAAGCGTGTGTTTGTAACTGCTTAATTACATGAGACGGGATCGCTTCGGCCCTGCTGACTCCTGAGAAGAACGGCTACTGACTGGTTCAATAAGGCAAATATCACAAGCAAAAATAGTACGAATACGTTATGCTTCCATTCGGCCCGAAGAGCCTGCAATACAGCAGCATCATACAGCAAAGCTTTGCTCAACGTGTAAGCAAAATATTGAGCGATTTAAAACAAGTTGTAAAAATACATTTATGATAATTTTTTGCAAAAAAAAATGGGTGTTTGCAAGTTTCATAAGTTGGGCGTTTGCAAAATAAAGTTAAGCGTTTGCAAAAAAAGTTGGACCTTGT
>JAOBRG010398378.1:0-10018 GCA_027574985.1 Umimayanthus nakama | reverse complement strand
TTACTATCTTTTTCTCAAATTTTTACTATCTTTTTCTCAAATTTTTACTATCTTTTTCTCAAATTTTTACTATCTTTTTCTCAAATTTTTACTATCTTTCCCTCAAATTTTTACTACCTTTTTACTTTCTTTTTCCCGAAAACTTTCATCAATTACGCACGTAGCAAGGCATTTTGTACACCCGTACATTTTGTGTCAAAACATCTTTATTTGTTAAATGAAAAGCAAGATACTGCAAGCAAATCCTCAATAGTTTCTTCAAAACCGTTTATACGAGATCTTAGTTAATAGAGCGAACTGGTTAAGAAACTCGGCTTGTTTCTTTGTCATAGGTTTTTGTTCTCTATTTCTTTTACTTGTTGGCCTCGACCGGGCACAAAACACGAAAAGTATTCAAATGCATATGAACAACTAACCAGTAGAAATTTTTCGACTAACAAACTGAACAAAACGGTGTGCACGGTTACGGTTCGTTCAACCTAAGACAAAGCAACTTTGTACACTCCTTTTGACTGAAATTTTTCGAGTTTCATAACCGATGATGAATTCGCTCTTTTAACTATGATGGCATGACTCAATGCAATGCGTTTTAAATTCCGTCGTCGCGTACCAAGTAAAGCGGCCTACCCACTAAGCGACGTCTTGAGATGAAAAGAAAACAGATGAAATTAACACTTTATAATTTTTATACAAGAACTCGAGTTAAGCGACTGTGAAGAACATGTCTTCAGACGACTTGTAAATAGTAACACGAAGAATTGTATAATTTTCTATAGCTTTCGGTAAAACAAACTCTGTCAAGTTCGCTATAATTAACGGAGTTATCTCAAAATACGTCTTTCAACTTCAAAAAATATGCAGTTCTAAAAGAAAAGGAAGGAAAAGTAAAAAAGAATTCGCTAGAAAGAACTTGTAAACGCATCGCAATGATCACGAACGAAGTTTAGTTTTCTATGTGCGACCATCAAGATCAACGGATTTCAAAATCGATAACGGGTAAAGAGGAGGGCGGGGGGGGGGGTTTGAGACTCATCCGCTCTACGTTTTTGGAGCTCAAAACTTGTTCCATAATCAGAAACTGCCGTAAACTTTTAAGAAACTATCACTTAAACACAAAGGTTCCTCAACGTCTTAAGCAAGCGAATTTATTTTTAAATGATCGACGTTAAAAAAGGGTTCAAAACTAGAATTGTTTTTCAAGAAAAACAAGCTTTTAAAATTTTTTTTCTTGTCTCCTCAAACAACTCAAGTTTTAGATAAATCAGTAATTTCATACGAATTGTTAAAATCAATTTTCAAAAAAACCTAATTTTTTTAATTAAGCAACTATCATTCTTATTCATAGCAATTGAACGACAGGTTGTGAATAACTCCGACAAAAAAGTTTAAACTATCTACGGAATAATTCCAAGAATTTGTCTACTTGAACCCCCAAGAAATTCGTTAAAAAAAATTCCGTTTATCGCAAGACAAAAAGAAAAATTACTACTTAATACTTGTCTGAACTTGTTTTCATTTTATTTCGTTTCGTGAAATGCTATCAATATTGATTGAGCTCCAAAAACTACAGGAAAAGGTGGGGGACGGAGGGGCTAAGATAGTTGTGCAAAACAGAAAGGGACTATTAAAAATGAAAGGGCCTGTTTGCAGTTTGACCAAACTTTTGGGTTTGCTGTACTGTACTAATTACGACAAAAATACAACTGAGACAAAAAACCTAGTGTACCAGTGTATCAATTTGGTTATGAATTTGTTAACTGAAACAGTTTTTGTCCTAATGATGTCACATACTATTTGAAAAACTTTAAATTTTAGTTAAGTGAAACAGATATGCAAAGAATAAAGTGCACGATTGCATGAATCTTCAAAAAATAAACAAATTGTTTAAAAAATCGTCTCGTGCGAACAGACCCTTAAACACATAATACCACGTCTACAAAAACACTAGCTTCTGATGGGTCGCTTTACGGTAAAAAGTCGTAAAATAAATTTAAAAAGTATTGATGGTATGGGGAAATTGTCGAAAGTCTTTGGCAACGCTTGGAAGTTTTCGGTATATCTTTGCAAATTATTTAACATACTTATTACAATGAGTTTCCAGAAAACGTTTTCAACGAGAAAAAGTTTGCAAAGTGCTCAAGATGCTCCGAAAAATACTTGGAGTTTTTAAAACTGACAAACTGTTGTAGATTTTCGAATCTTTAGTATTGAGTGGAAATTTAAAAAAAAATGTATGTAGCTGTGGTATTACCAGGAAATTGAACCCAATTTATCGAACGATTAGTTAAAGTGCCACGAGTATATAACCAAAGTGACCAATCCCGTTCGTGCTTCACACTCGTGGTATGACGTCACACCCACCATATACTGGTGATAATTTCATTAAACACGAGGTTCCGGTGTAAAAATGGGTGGCCCCTGGGGCCTCACAGGTTCAGTTGTCATTTAGTCGAGTCAGTATCACATCCCCGATTTTCGCTTCACCAATTTCTTATCAGTTGCTCGCAGCGCGAACTTTGAAATGAAATATGCAAGTTTTAAGTTTAATTACTTCCTTTTTAGGAAGAATATAAAATAGAAGAACAGAAATACTGTATTGCGCAAGTGAAATAGAATATTGAAATTGGGGCTGTCGAGTTAACCCAAGGTTATAAAACAACGCTAACACTCATATGCACTCTATGCGCTAAGTATTTATAACGAGAAGACTCGTTCACAAGCCAAATTTGTCGTGATTGGAAAATTTGCATTTTAAGTTAGGAGTTTTGCGGCGTGAAGAGAGGAGGGGCTTCGCATTTTATACGGAACCTCGTGTTTAATTCTCCTCAAACGGTGGTATTTTCAATTCCTATCTAACAACCGTGTTAAGTACTTATGAAACTTGTTATATTTGGTTGGTTTCTGCTCTTCCACTCTCTGCATACAAACGCGACTGCAATTGGAAGTCAAACCTGAAAAATAAAGACGGCATTAGGCAATGTATAGTAGACACATTTTCAAGTGCATAAACGTGGAAATTTAATCGCGTTCCAACTCGAGTCGAACTGTTAATATACAAGAACAAAGTTAAAACAACGGAAAAGTTTCAAGCTAATTTAGCCAAATTCAACACAATAAAATGTATGCCGAATAACAAGCTGACCCTTCCTAGCACGTGCTATTTAAACTATCGTTTTCACATCTTTTTCCAAACCAACAACAGATCTGGGTGGAAAGTTCTTCTTCAACAGCACAAATATAGACGAAAAACACAAAGAAAATCGTACTCACTTCAAAAGGTTTTGGGTCGCCAATGTTGCTACATCGTACATCCAGTAACGTCTACGAAACCTACAGAAAAAACGCGAATTAACACTTGTTTATCCTGTAGATACATTTGCTTTACAACAATTTACTTTGAAGTGATTCGCACTATCAATAACTCGATTCCTAAACGTTCCTAGCCATCGTTTTATTGTTCTCAAAAGCAACCGAGAACTCCAGCAGTAGAAAAGTTTAAGGACTCGCTATATCTGCCGCAAGTTCGCACAACTGTACACAATGCAACAAATTTCAGCAGTTTTTTTTCAGACTTCGCAATATAAAGTTTGCAGCACTATTAAAAATAAGAATTAAACACACTGGTAACGTGAAAGGTACATACCTCGTGGTTTGTAAACTCGTTCAGGTCTTCGTGCTGGTGAAAATTCTGTCCAAGAGAAAAGAACTTTATCATTCGGAATAAACGCACAGGCAACACTTACCACTGCAAAACTGACCAGAGAATCAGCACAAACTTGCTGAAAGTTTGAAGCATAAAAAATATAAGATCAGAGGCAGCTTAATTTACAACGAGTTTGTATTTTGCTCACAAACTAGACAAGTGAGGCTTACCACGTTATTCGGTCTTGCAAGTCAAGAACAACACCCAACAGCAATTGCTCGCAACTAAAACTGACAAATTTTCATCTCGTAAACACTTTATAGTTCTACGAAATATGAATATTGAAAGTTCCAAACACAACAGTGATTGGTTGAGCAATTTCCCTGATTGTTTCTAACATTCCCTCGATGATACCGCCCACAACCTAACATGTATATCATTAGATACGTGTGATTTCCTTTGAAGTTTTGTGAACTGTGCATTCCAATGTCAACTCGTATAATGATCTTTTCAGAAGTGTGATTTTCCTTATATTCATGTGAGCCAAACGGATTGAGAAAGACGTCAATTTGCACAATCATAAATTTTGTCAAGTTTGATATTCAAATCCGCTTGTTATTTAAAAGAACCGTTTTCAACACAGTTTTGGAAAAAAATATTAATGAAAAGCAAAACTCAAAATATAGCAAACAGTTAAAGAATAAAATCTCAAGCCAAATGAAAATCATAATCTAAACAGCCATTGAATTTTCTTTAAGAATTTGATAAGAGACCACATTTTATTTACAGCACCATGTTTCGTCTTTAAGCGCGTTTCTTCGTGTTTGCTGTTTGAATTCTTCTCAGTCATTAAGAGCGCTTCTCCTGCGACCAAGAGGAGAACAACAGGTTTTTGCTTTACTTAGTTTTTTTATTGCGTTGAAACTCTATTCTCTTGCATTTCCTCCCATTTTAATACTTTGAAAGTTCGATAATAATAGTAACAATGGTAATACTAATAGTGTCATTTAATCTTTGGAAAAACCAGCAAGAAAAAAAAGATACCAGCAATCTGGAAAAAGTTACACTAATCGATTCACGAAATGCAGCAAAAGAAAAATGGGCCTTGGACTGCATGCAAAGATACTACATCACACAAAAGTAAAGAAAAGAGGAAATAAGGGCAAGGCACAAAAAAAGAGAAAAAATTTGCAAAACCCCTTTTGGACGAAAGCTTATTAAATTTAAGGGCCCAAAGAGACCGGGCACAAATAAATAAAATAAGCCTCCAGGGCCTGGAGGCCATGCCAAACATGCCTAACTACGCGAAATGGAAACTTTTTTTTTCTCCGAAAAAACTACTCTAGTTGAAAGCTAGACTCGAACCGGCGAGCCAGAGAAACCTGCTGGTTCACAGTCAAGGGACCTTGCCTCTGAGCCACCAGGATTCTCCAATCAACACTCACTTCAAATTAAGGTTTTATGACTGCTGTAGTTGTTGTATTGAGTGACAAAAGAAATTTGTTATTCAAATCGTCTTCAACTTTAACGTTAAATAAGGTGTGATGTATTTTTCCCAGTAAAATGTCCAAAAATAGTTTTCAACATAAATCACAATAGAGCAAGAATGAAGAAGGGATGCTCACAAACGTGAGATAACCACAAGAACAAGTACTTACAACTTCAAACAAACATTTAAACATGCATAAGCTAGCACGACAGGCAATAGCGTGGTAGGGTCATAAGACCTCTTGAATCAGAATTTCAAACGTAAAATTTAAAACCTCTGCTTTGGATTTTGAAAATTACTTTTTCGTGTAGTAGTTTACAAATTCCTTATTGCCTGCCATAGCTCTTATGTGGTGTGGTGGGGTATTTCATATTTTCTCTGCATAGTATTTGAATGCATTTAGACCAAATTTAGTGTTATGTACTTTTGGAAAAGTAAATAGTATCAAATACTAGTATTAACCAAACAAGTGGATTTCACTTTTGGCGCACTCTGACTGGTTCATCAGACACGGTGTGTCCTAGGATATTCACTTCCAGACGAAATTTTCAAAATGGCGGCTCGTTTTGCCACTGTTGCTGAAGAAGAAACTCGTCAAACGAACGTAGAAGATACTCCTGCAAACACAAAATCCACCTGTTTGGTTAATACTAAAACAAATATCCCCCTCAGTGTCGGTTCCTAGTGAAAAATATTCACCTCGCCGCTTTGCGGCTCGTTAGAATATATTTCACCATTCACCTCCACTTCAGAGGATAGTTGTTATTTATCTCACCTGTACCGTTTGATTTAACTTGAGACGCCCGGCTTGACAGTACAGAAGATACACCGCTGGGGTAATGGGAAGGGAAAGTGGTTCAAAGAACACTGCACCAATTAAACTAGTGTTGAATTCCCTGTGAAATAAAACAAAGACTTAAGCTTCACAAAATTTTAAAAAGAAAATGCAATTCACAGAAAAATCAATGCGCAAGGATATCAAATAATGGACAACCAAAAACGTTTTGATAACTTTGTTTATTTTACATCTGACTGGTTTCGCGTGCTGTGATTGGCGAACTTCTAGGTTTTGATCTCGTTTTCAAAACCGGAATGAATATCAAAACCAAATAAAAAACGTTTTATTAGCCTCGTTTGGTCAGTCCGCACGGCAAGTTGTGGATCCGCGTTTTTTCCTTCCATGTTTTTCATGGCCCGCGAGCGTCGCGCTTGCGCAATAAAAGGAGGGAAAAAACTCGGTCTACAACTTGCCACACGGGCCTTGCACTCGGCAAATAAGAGGCAATTACATGGCAACAATTCAGTGTCCCTAACAAGCCTACCGTCTCTATTAATTGCACTGACTCCCGTAATTGCACAGTCTTCAGTAAGCGCACTGTCTCCAATAAAGGTACTCTCTCCAAGAAAAAACACTGTCTCTAGTATTAAAAGCGCACTGTCTCCAATAAGTGGCTTAACTTCAGAAAGTGCAATGTCTCCAACAAGCGCAATATCTACAATAAGCACACTGTCTTCAGTATTAAAAGCGCACTGCCTCTAACAAGTGCACTTTCTCTAATAAGCACACTGTCCCTAATAAGCGTCTTGTTTTCTGTATTAAAAACGCAAATGCTCCAATAAGCGCCTTGTCTTCAATATTAACAGCGCACATTCTCAAAAAAGCGCAATTCTACCAATAAGCGACTTGTCTTCAGTATTAAAGCGCGTTGTCTCCAATAAGTGCTTTGTCTTCAGTATTAAAAGCGCACTTTCTCCAAAAAGCGCGCTACCTCCAATAAGCGACTTGTCTTCAGTATTAAAAGCACGCTTTTTCCAGTAAGTGCTTGTCTTCAGTATTACAAGGGGTTTTTCTCCGAAAGCGTACTTTATCCAAAAAGCGCACTGTCTCCAATAAGCGCCTTGTCTTCAGTATTAAAAGCGCACTTTCTCCAAAAAGCGCGCTGTCTCCAATAAGTGCCTTGTCATCAAGATTAAAAGCGCACTTTCTCAAAAAAGCGCACTGTCTCCAATAAGCGCCTTGTCTTCAGTATTAAACGCGCACTTTCTCCAAAAGGCGCGCTGTCTCCAATAAGTGCCTTGTCATCAAGATTAAAAGCGCACTTTCTCCAAAAAGTGCGCTGCCTCCAATAAGTGACTTGTCTTCAATATTAAAAACATGCTTTCTCCAGTAAGTACTTGTCTTCAGTATTAAAAGCAACTTTTCTCCGAAAAGCGTACTTTCTCCAAATAAAAAGCGCACTGTCTCCAATAAAAGCCTTTTCATCAGGATTAAAAAGTGCACTTTCTCCAGAAAGCGCGCTGCCTCCAATAAGCGACTTGTCTTCAGTATTTAAAGCGGACTTTCTCCAAAAAGCGCACTGTCTCTAATAAGCGCCTTATCTTAAAAGTATTAAAAGCGCGCTTCTTTTAGTAAGTGCGTCGTTTTCAGTGTTAAGGTTACGGTTTGCCTTAAGCTGGTTTTTCAGTTTTTTATATGTAACATCGTTTATACGCATCGGACACCCACAAACCAATATACCAATGAAAAGCTAATAGAATTATCTAGATGACAGTGATGTTTTAAAATAGCTTTTGTTTGTAAGCAAACTGACTCTTTCACTTCTAGATGTCAATGCGACTGTCAGCTTTTATTTACGCCGTTTGTTTTTGGTTTGTTAGTTTTAGTACTATTTTCGCTTTTATTCCGTCCTGGCGATTATTGATTGAAATCGTCTTTAATTTTCTGCTTGCTACTGAAGAAAAATCCCTATTTGCAACCATATAAAACTGCACTGTTTGAGTCATAAAAAATAATTGGAACAAAATTTCAAAAATCGCCAAGACGGTTTTTGTCTTCGCCTATTATTTTATCAACTTGCCAAATTTGATGACATGAGATCACATTGATCCTTTACATTTTCGAAGTCTTAGCCAAAACATGTCTCGAGAAATTTACTCCTTAAGTAAACCGAACATCATACAGTTTTACTTTAAGGAAAAACTCTCGTTCATCATATCTCGCAAACTATTAGACCTATTGAAAAATATTTTTTATGACTTGCAGTTTGTTTCACGTTCACTTATATTCTGCAAAAATCTCACATTCGAGTTTTGATCCGTTCCAACATGAGCGGTAACTCTAAAAGCGTACTTTCTCCAAAAAGCGCACTGCCTCCAATAAGCGCCCTGTCTTTAGTAATAAAGGCGCACTGTCTTCCAATAAGCGCCTTGTTGTCAGTATTAAAAGGGCTTTTTCTCCAAAAAGCGCACTGCCTCCAACAAGCGCCTTGTCTTCAGTATTAAAAGCACATTGTCTCCAATAAGCGCCTTATATTCAATATTAATAGCGCACCGTTTCCAGTAGCTGCTTGTCTTCAGTAGTAAAAGCGCAGTGTCTCCAATAAGCGCCTTGTCTTTAGTATTAAAAACGCACTTTCTCCAAAAAGCGCATTGCCTCCAATAAGCGCCTTGTCTTCAGTATTAAAAGCACATTGTCTCCAATAGGCGCCTTATACTCAATATTAAAAGCGCACCGTCTCCAGTAGCTGCTTGTCTCCAGTATTAAAGCGCACTTTCTCCAAAAAGCGCACTGTCTCCAATAAGCGTCTTGTCTTCAATATTAAAAGCGCACTGTCTTCAATAAGCACCTTGTCTTCAGTATTAAAGCACTCTGTCTCCAACATGTCTCCCTCATGTATTTAAGGTAATTAGACGATGGCTTGTGGTATTCAGGATTAATTCATTTCCAGGATGTCTTTTGCGAAAACTATTTATGATATGTTGCTTAGTCACTGGACTTTTTCTTAAACACGCATGTTTTATGTTTTAACTTTGTCATCTTTTAATACGCACTCTAATTATTTTTATAAGTAATGTTATTGTTTTATTGTTATTTGCCTTTAATGTTAATGTAATTATTTTATTAGTTGTTTCCAAAATCTGTGTATTTACCAGCAAGGTTTGCTGTTCTGGCCGCGACATTTCCATTGGTCCCTGCTCTAATAAATGGCTAACGCTCAAAGAGGTAGCTTTCTTAATCAAAATTAAAAATTGAATAAGCCAGTTTCACAACCATGCGCAGAACGTAAAAGCCGTTTATTTGGTGGGACATGGCTCCTGTAAACACGGCGGATTAACGAATGACTGAAGATATATATTTAAAAAATGATAGAAACAAATCAACTACAAAACATTTTAAGCAGTTTCTCCCCTCATTCATACAATCCGCTATGTTTACAGGAAGTACAGCTCGCCAAAAATACTAGTTGTATGTACTGCGCATGATTGTGAAACTGGCTCATTTTTCACCGACGTAAAAATATAATTAGTTTACCACAAGAATGTTTTTTATCTTTAGAGAAATAACACAACGAAAATAGTATTGTTAGTCAAATGCCCCTACACTTTACCTTCGAAAGTGTGATTGTCTTCCAATTCATAGAAACGGGGTTTTGAAGATTATCGTTAGAAAACGCTGATAGTTTAGCGTCAAAGTGCGTAATGAGACGGGGGGAAGGGGGCTACACCCCTTTTGGCCAGGTATGATTTATACCAGCTGAAGTAATTCATGGTACTAGATTACAATAACGCAACCACTCCATTTCTTCTGAAAAGTTTTATCATTACTTTATTACCTGAAATTTATAATGTAAAAATTATCTGGTGTGCTACATGTGTTGGAATTTGTGCAAAGCAGTCAGCCTAAAATCAAGCCCAGAATTGATACTAATATTTGTTTACACGTAATAAAGTACAACAGTACAGGGACCGCGAGGTAGGGGGGGGGAGCACGTGCCCCCCAATATTTTTAAAATTTTAAAGAGTTAGTAAGAAATGTAAACAAATGCTCGAAAGGGAAACAGTCAGCTCATGAAGCTTGCGCACATAAAATCTCCAATAAAAAATAT
>JAOBRG010398367.1:0-10190 GCA_027574985.1 Umimayanthus nakama | reverse complement strand
GTGCGTCTATCGAGATTTAGATGCACGCTCGCGCCATACAAAAAGCGCGCGAAAAATTGCCAGCTATGTTCTAATTTTTATTATTGTGATTATTATTGTTACTATTACTATTATGAACGAAAAAGTCGCGAAGAAAGTACAACCTATGGCATGATTGAAACAAACGTTCTTCAATACACAGGTGACGTTGGGGAAGCAGAAGTTATGGCTGTGTTCGTTCGCTAGAAAGGTACAGTTTCAGTAATATGTATTTTTCATTGCAACTTTTGACAAGGTAGAAACATAGTTTTTATCTAAAATAGATTTATATGCATGTCCGGCTATTTCGATTGTGCTTCATTCTTTTTGGAAGGTCTAACATTTTTGCTTGAACGTCAGCAAAATGTGTAAACTTTGAAAGTAAATGTGGAAAAGACTATTGTCTCTTTATTGCACAAGAATACTAATCTGTAGACCTGTTCTGACTTCATTTGTTGTTGGTGTTACAGCGCCGAGGCTTGCTGACTGGAGGAATGCAAGTGTGCAATTAAGTGTGCAAGTGTACAACAATTAGTCTAATTTGGTCAAAATCTAAATAAAATTTAGTAGTAGTAGTAGTAGTAGTAGTAGTAGTAGGCCATCGTCGGTCATGGCTGACCTGCTTACAATGGGAAATTACACCTGACCCCAAGTGTTCAGACTATCTGCTCGACTTGAGCAGCGCCTGTTGTGGCTGTGGAGACCAATGCGAGAGTGACAGTCATGGCTGCATAGGTCGCATATGTGTGTTGACTCTTGTCTGTTAGCTTACGTTAATTTTCTAATCACTGTTAAATTGAGCAAAGAGACGAAAATCGTTGCTTTTAAATGTTAGTTTACTGATGTGTTCTTACTGACATGAATTTGTACCAACCTTCCGTGATCTGTGTTTCTTTGTGCATGAAGTTGTCTAATACAAGTTTTGCAACTTACGAAACAGTAAAAAGACAACGCTATGGCAAACAAAAACTAATCGTTAGATGAATAAAGTATGGGGCGTTCAGGACTAATACAGTAAATACGAAGAATATAAATTATTTGACCAAAATACAGTAACTAGAATATTGTCTGTAGACGTTTTGAAAAGTGTTGTACAATAAACTGATATAAAGAGTTTAACGGTTCAGTCTTGCTGATGCACTTTTGTACTCTGAGGTAAAAAAAAAATAAAAAGACGACAGTCAAAGATGAAGCAAACTAGCAATTGAGAGTTTAAAAGTGTATGGTACTAGACAAAAGGTGATTAGAAGGTAGGACTAAAGAAATAAGGATTGATTCTTAATTTGGAAATATCTCAAGTTTGATGAATCTTGAACTTACCAATGTCTCATGAACCAAACACACCGTGCAATGTACTTTAGTCGAGCTACCAGTTTAAATCATCATCATTTTTACATTTCCTTTTTTAGGTTATTCCATGAACCAAATAGAACCTGCACTCAGATTTTGGTAAAACTTTTTTCATTATTAGTAAGTCAATATATTTAAAACCGCAGAAATGAATTTAAAAAAAGAGGATCTCCGCACTACTTTTAGAGATAGGTGGGGCAAAAGGCCATTCCTCTTGGGCTATAGTTTCGTGATTGAAAGCAATGCAGTGGAATGCCAAATCAAAAATACAGAAATCTGGAAACATACGAAAAGTGGAGTAGCAAACATTCCTGGATATTGAAAACATTTGCTTTGAGTATGTATGCAAAATGTGTCTATAAAACTAGAGTTTATTTCAAGTAATTGAAATCAAATTAAATCCAAAGAAACAACCAGTTCACGGCAATACTTTTTAGTTTTATTATATTTTTTGACACTCAGAATTTTCTACTTGGAGTTGAATATGCCGAACATACATACATATCTCAAATTAGCATAAAAAGTTAAGGAGTCACCTCGCTTGTTTAGGAGATATTGTGTAAAAGGTTGTTTTAACGGGGGAGCCTTGCTCATTTTCCGAGGTTGGCTTTCAGTCGCTCCAAATAGTTTTACCATTTGTTGATTTTACTGTATAATGTTTGTCAAGGAACATTGAAATCATTCAAAAGTCGCAATTTTACCCTCGTGCGCAGAAGAACTATGCACTGCAAAACAGGGGAAAGTTTGGATCTGAATGGCTATACAAACTTTCTTTAATTCTTTTGCTTTCTGTCGTAACGAACAGATGTAGCACGTTAACAGGAAAAGGGTTTCCTGAAGCAAGCCAGAGAGACTAAAATTACTAGTTGATTTTTCGCCCAATTTCACGCTATATTTAGATGATAGTTTGATAATCTTATCACCAAATGCAAGCTAGGACAATATTTCAAAATGAAAGTCAATGGAAGAGGCGAGAAATTGAACGGAACGAAAAGCGTTCGAGATAGTAGGGAGCTTGTGATGAGAGGACGGCTGAGCGCGGGAAAGGCAGGCGTAAGTAAAGCAAACAAACGCCTGGCTACCAAGGGTTTTCATTCATCCGTCGAGCTTTGGCGGCAACGCAAAACTACTCGTGTGTCGTCTCAAAGAAAACGAGAGTGTTATTCCTTAAAATTTATTTTCTTGTTTGGAGACTCGGTTTTTTCAGTCTTTCGCGCGATTTATTTCAAGAAACCTTGTTTATACTACGTAGTTCGTTCCCTTTGTCAGAAAGATCCAAACAGAATCTAAGAATAAGAATTTAGCGGTGAACCGACTAAGCAACGGCAGTTTGTTTGTCTGCGCGCTCTCGTAACGATCGAAATTGGCGCGTAAAACGAAATACTCGATCCAGTCTACCCACTGCCAAGACTGCCGTCGTGGAGCAAGCCCAACCTCGTTCCCAGGCTCTTACCTCTTCTTCTCTCTCTCGGGAGAGGAAAGAACCTGGGAACGAGGTTGGAGCAGGCAGTTGTCTTATCGTAAGCTCCCTAGTGCTTGAACGCAGAATTTTTATGATACTGATCAAGCTACTAGAACAGTAAGAGGTCCCAACCGGGTAACAATGCTCAGTATTTTGTCAACGTGCGCACGCACAACAAAAAAAATTAACAAACATTTTCGTCGCCAAAAGCAGGTTTGTCAACATAGACAAAAATTATTTCTGGTGGAAATCGTGGTAATAACAAGAACTTACAATAATCAAATCAATAATTTAGTGAAAAAATCTGCGCCTTATATTAACATCTCGATTAAGTTTTTAAAATATTTAAAATTAACAACTGGAAAGTTTACACCTCTTGTAGATGAGTTTTGGTTTTAAAAGTGTTGCAATTGTACGTTAGTTCTGTTTATTGGCTGTAAGTTCTTGCCTTTGCGGCAAGACGTTTGTTTAAAAGGGGTACTTCAACGGTCAAATTCACTTTTCGGACGGTTTAAAGTAAAACTTTCTGAGAAAAACAAATTTGCTACTCGTTTTTTTCAAACATGTTTAGAAATGCGCGTAAAAGAGCAAAAAGTGTTTTTAAACGAATCTTCGGCGTTCAGAAACCGCTCGAAAATCGTTTGGTTTTAGGGCACCATTAGTGACTAAATATTTGGGGGTGGCAAAAGACATTTTTTCTTATTAACTCTATAATTTTGGAAAAAAATGGGGGGGGGGGGGAGGGGGAGGGGAGCACATCCCCGGTCCCTGGTCGCATATAGAAGGACTTTGCTTTTTGCAACTTTCAATTCAACGATTGACTTTAGATTATCTAGGAGGCATATCAACTGTTTTCCGACATTTGCGGCGATGTTTTGGCAACTGAAGCAACTGAACTCTGGGTCGCTTACAAGGCTTGTCTCCGTGTTAGCTAACGCTAATGGCAGAAGTATGTAGGTGAGGAGGTGATAGACCACAGCACCGGCATTAGCCTACTCTTATCGACAAGTGTCTGAATTCTTTTATAACGTCTCTGTCCACGGACGGTGTGGCGAAAGAAGGTTGCCCAAAGTTCAAGCCCCGACTAGGCCGGGGATTGAACCCGGGACCTTCTGGGCCGAGGACTGACCTGACGACACATTCGCACCCGTCTCTCCGGCGAGCACTGCGCGAAGCACATTTTTAAGTATTCACACTTGTATCAAGAAGTTAAACTAATTTGGTGAATGTGTAAAAATCTGCAAAACTGTCACAATTAAAATAGCACAATCGAGGTTAAAAATTTATCAGATAAAAAAGAGATAATCTTATAGTAATCAAGTTATTAAATGTATGTAAGTGATATTTCTCTAAATTCTTGCACTACCGCAAGCTTCACAAAAAGTAAAAATAAAAACAAGGACAAGTACTTTTAAGGAAGATTTTCAGTTACTTTGCAATCTAGTTACAGTTTACAGTTGCAGTGTAGTTAGTAGTTTCCCTCGACCAATCTCTAAAATCAAAGATTAAAACATAACTTATCTTTAGATTTCTTTCCATTTATCTAGTTTCATTCGAACTCTTTTTAGTATACTGCTTCATTACAAGTACAATGTAATCCTCGTAAACGCGCGTTCGGTAAACAGGAAAACATTATTTTGTCCTTGTGTAACATTGCTGCGTGAAGACATTGAACGGGTTGCAGCATGATTTTATAACTAGTAACACGTTAGCTTTTCGGATTTTGTTAAACAAAGACTATATTTTGCACATTACTGTTTAAACATGTTTAAAATTTATTGATGCCTTCGCTATTAAAGTTTCCGAGTCTGGCGAAACTTTAAGCTAGAAATATCCAGAAAACACGTTCGGCTTTTGTACTTTGTAAGTAATGCTTAAGTACACTTCAAAGAAAACCCAATTTAAACACAACACAAAAAGACAGCCAAAGTCAATCTTTAAGGAGGTAAACCAAATCGTAACTATAGGTTAAAAATTTAACCCGGGCTAGCGCCAATCGCAAAGTGATGACACTGCTCGGCCAGGACTCGCTCGAGCTCCGTTTCTTAGTTAGAGAGACTCGGTGAGCTGCTCGTCGAACGGCAAAGAGAGTTGTCCTGAACTTGCAGCTCACTGTTTTGCGCGAGTCACTCATTTCCAGCCGCTAACATCCCCCGGGCAAACCTCCGGGCATACCCCGGGCACTTGAAAAATGTTCAAGTGCCCGGCCCTGCGCCATGCAATATTTGTTGGTAAATGCCCCGCCCCCCGTTCCTACTTTGATGGTCAAATGCCCGGCCCCAAGTCCATCCAATCAATACATTAAACTATTAGTCGCCTTTTTTTAAAAAACACAACTGTTTCAGCTCAATAGAGCTACGTAAAACAGGTCAGGAAATGAGACACTCCGAGTGAAAAAGACAAAGCAAATAGTTTTCTTGAATTGGTCTTTTATGGTCGATAAATGCTCTTCATCTACTTCAAAAGACTGTGTTTGACTGTTTTAATCTCGGATGTTACGAAACACCTTTTTCGTTGTTTTTTAAATGCGAGGAAGGCCGGAAGACTACAACTGCCAAATGCCCAGCCCCCAGGACTCATCGCGCACAAAATGCCCGGGGTTTGCCGGGGGGGGATCAGCCGGCGGCTGGAAATGACTTGCACATAATTTTTGCCTCAAATGAAACCATAAAGCAAGCTAGAATATAACCCTAACGTCGTGTTGTTTAAGGAATCACCGAACCAGAGACACCGTATCTTGATCATGAAAGTGATGACGAGTAACACATCGATCGTGCAACCGAACTCAAAGCCGGAAGCCGCGGTAGAAATTGCCAGCTTCAAATTCTAGACAAAACAATTCTTGTTACTGAATATTAAGTAAACTTGATCTGCCGCTGGAACTCAAAGGATAATTTAACGCTATCAAATGAAACAGCGCCGCCACGACAGCTGCTTTTCTCGTCACGAAAACAAACAGCAGATGCTTACTCAGCTCCAACGCTAGCTTCTGGACGTCAAGACTAAGTGCACTTATTTTATATAAAAACTCCTAAAAAACATTTTTTTAAAAGTCAAGACCATCAGAGTCTTATCTCTTTTGGTTATTTACAACAAAAGAAAAAAGAACGGTACAATTTACGTATACGAAGGAAGAACGCTCCAGCAAAACAAATGCAAGGGAACGAACGGTAACAAAGGTGGCAGCATTCTCCTAACAACTCACCTTCGGCTAACCTATTTATCATACATCTTTAATTATACACAGGCTAGTCAAATTCAGCGAGAGCGAACTGTGTTAACAAGAAGAAATAAAAAGAAGTATTTTCAATGTTAGAAATCAATACAAGAAACAAAAGAAAATATACGTGTAAAAATGTCTTGTTGTACAATAATGGCCGTTTATCAATACCAGACTACTTAACACGTAAAAATGTTTAGCTCAAAAGCTGGAACTCCAGCCCTGTTTGTTCCAATGGTAGCCTCGCTTTGATGTTGGATTTAGCTTGGACCAGGGAATTCTGGTACGCGCTCCTTTTCAAATTGAAACTGTACAAACTCCTACAAAGTTGCTGAAAAAAGCAAATAAGTAACTGTTCATCAGTAGGATACATAAAACGATTGATTTCGACTCAATTAAATCCTATACCAATTGTAGACCATTTTAAGAGAAGCCACTCACCATGTGAGTACAGTTACTAAACAAACGTTAGCAATGGAAAGGAAAATGAAGTTGTAACCGTTAATAAAAAGCTAGCGGCCGACGTCAGAATACAACACAATGATATAGCACGCGCGAACAACAAAATAAGAAAATGCGCGCGCAACAAACTACATAGTAAACAATTTAAGAAAAAAACCCAAACCCAAACACGCAAACAGGACAGTAATAACAACATTTTAAAGGGATATGTTTGACTTGGACTTCTTTTCAAACAGATGATCGTATTTCCATCGGCATTGCTCCATACTTCTTTAACTCGTCTGTGAGGCGTCTGTATATTTTGTGGATTGACTTCATGTGTATCAAAGCGAGGCTGCAGTTGGTGTGAACAGGGCTCGCGTTCCAGCCGAAGGCTTTTGAGTTTAACAGTTCAAACATGTGTATGAATACAAATGTTAGAAAATTAACACCCAAGAAATACAAATGATCACAGTAACACCAGACTAGTTGATATATTTCAACTTTTTCCCCTTAACTAGTGATGGAAGAGTGCTCCATACTTTTGCCCTATTGAAAGGAATTATAATCATTATCTTGTGTAATTTCACCGTAAGGCGTAAAGGAGTTCACGATGGTTTTAATTTTTTTGGAATTACCTGTTTCTATTTTTCTTTTTCTTTTGTATTTTGGTAGAGCATAATGTCACTATCTGGACGTTATCTACTCATATATAGACTATAGACTATAGTACTTCAGATCATTTAAGCACCTCTTAGCTGGACGACACCATCTTACACCAAATGTATTCAAGTGTCAAAAGCTCCTTTTTGGCAGCAACGCGTCAACCTCTTAAATTTAGAAGTGTACGACGTAAAGGAAACGCTAATTGAGGAACTTAAGTAACTGAAATGTTCTAAGGTTCAAACATTTTTTTAACGTTTTTAATGGTAACTGGTGCTAGCAATTTTATTAAAGAAGAACTTATCATATTTTAAAATCATTTCTATAGCAACGACTCTTTCATCATCTAACTGTACTGAGAAACATTTTCAGGGATCTTCATTAAGATCTAGAGCAAATTAAACGAGAAGTGATACTGTAAAGCAGTCGTTGTTCGGTGATCGGTGATCGTGAAATTACTTTTATTAATTATTACAAGCAAGCTCACAACATTCTCCCCGAAACTAACATATATCATTATATGGATTTAGAATAAACACAAAACCCTGTAATTTACCAACAGCGAGTACAGAGGTTTTAGAAAAGCAATTAAGTCGCTCACAAGTTTTCCATTTTTTCCTTCCATGTCAAGCCACAGGTTCCGAATCAGGGAAGGGAAATGATGTCATAACTCCCATTGTGAATAAAACGTTTATAATTATCATATAGAGGGAGCACACCACAATGATTAATTGTACAGCCACTAATCGCACTTAAGCATTGTTTTTGCATCATGCCTGACCAATTTAAATAATGTTGCAAGTACGAGACGAAAACAGCAAAGAAAAGTATAGCTATCCAATGGTAGCAAAATGGATATTAATTTCAAAACACAGTTGGAAAACACAATCAGGATGATAACAGACCTTAATGTGTAACTTTGAGTTTCATTCCGTTGAGGCTAAACTTTAAGTGAAATGCTTGATTCCAATTAAAGGTAACCTAAGACCAGCTCTTCAAAATCTGAGCTAAAATATCTACCATTTGTAATTTAGAGACACCAACTTGTTTCCAACTCAACTCACCAATATAGTGAAGAAAGTTAGTTTCAAATTACAGCATTGTTTATCAAATAAGAAGAAGATGGTCAACCACGTCGGTTTGTTATAAATATAAAAAATATACGATATTAGCCAAATGTAATTACTGCTCGAACTAATGATCTGTTATAACAACATAACAGCTACTGATCTACCTTTGTAGTAATTTCTATTTTTTCGTGGCTATCCAGCTTTATAGTAGTACTAGTATCATTAAAACACAAAAATCAAAGAAAATAATAAGAAGAACAAAAATTGTTATATATCAAGTATAGTAATAAAATCCAGTAATAGTAACACCCAAAACGTGCAACCGCTCGACATTTACATGTTTTCTATCGATTGTGAGGAATAGCAATTCTTGAAAGCAAACCAAAGGAAGTATAAAGGAAACAAATTGTTTGGATATGAGCTCAAGACCGTTATCGAAAAGCTCATGTGCGTGCGTGTCTAGCGCGTATTCGTAGAATAATCGTCAAATAGCCGCTAACAACCCATTGACCTTGCCTTCGCATTATTTCTCACATAATTTTTAAAACGTTGCTGTTGCTGTAAAACTGGTAGGGGAATAGTTTGTCGATGAAGGAAAGAATGTAAGTATTAACCAAACAGCTCGATTTAAGCGCTCTAATTGGTTTATCAGACACGGTAAACCCTAGGATACTCATCTCCAGACAAAATTTTCAAACGGCGGCTCGTTTTGCCACTGTCACAGAAGAGAAAATTCATCAAATAAACGAAAATGCTACTCCTGCAAACACTAAATCCACCTGTTTGGTTAATACTAAAACAACTTGCCCCCTCAGAGTTGGTGCCAAGTGAAAAAAGAGGTGGAATATATTTCGCTCTTCACCCTCATTTCGGAGGATAGTTGTTAACTATACGGCCATGCTGTGATAACAAACTAGACGTCAAGAACAAAACATGGCTTAGAAAAATCATCAGGATAGTGAAAAAAATGTGTTTTTGTCTTAGGCACTCGTTCAGTTGAGGATAATAAAAATAAACTAATTAGCTGTATAATTGTTTCTAATTGTATTTTGTGTTCACTTCTCGCTCCGCAAAAATCAACACAATTATTTCGTACCATATTGGACGTGAGAAATTTTATCTTGTTATAAATAAAATTTTGAGAGGCTTGCTTTTGCTAATTTCCTACAATGACCAAAACGGTGACGTAAACTGAGTTTTAAAACAAGAGGTTGTTATTAAATGAAATTGGTTAATTGACCAAATGATCGCCCAATAATTAGATAATTATATGCTGTGACATCTACAACAGACGGTTGTAAATCTTGTAAGATACTGTGTTTCTTTTGATTTAGTTGTTCAGCTGTGTAGCAATGGTTTTGTTAAAATTAATAATAACAATAACATCAACAACAACAATAGTTGTAATCATAATCATCATTAATTATCATCACAATTGTATTCGTAATCATAATAACAATCAGAATCATAATCAAAGTCATAATTAGAATTAGAATCAGAATCATAACAACAACGACTCTCAGCAGTACTCATCAGTCAAGCTTTTCACTTCTATGAAGCTAACATTAAAAACAAGTGCTTTACCCGGCCACATGATGACGCTATTAAAGAAAATAATAAATAACAATATGAACAGCGTTACGTACACATCAAATTAAAGATGCAACAAATTGACGTGCAATCGAAATAACGTTAATTCCTGTATGAAACCAGTTGCCCGTCCCTGAAGCTCATCGCTGAGACTCAGTCTACAAATAGACAAAAGTTTCCGTTTTGTTTTAACGCGTGCTCCATTTACTGACAAGTTGTGCAACGTAAAGGCAATATTTAGGAAATCACTTCAGCATACCGCGCAGTTTGAACGCGCTTTTACTTTAAATTTGTTTTCAGACAGTAAGGCTCTACTCTGAGAACGAAGTATTCCATTGGTCAATAAACAATAACAGTAACAATAACTTACACTTTT
>JAOBRG010398356.1:0-10190 GCA_027574985.1 Umimayanthus nakama | reverse complement strand
ATAGGATTTATACCGTGAGTAGAGAGCCAATCAGATTACCGGAATTTCAATATCCAGTGCTCGGTATTTAATAATTTCTTTTATTTGTCTTACTCCAGTTTTCCAATGCCGAACTTTCCTTTATTCTTGAGCATATTCCTTTCTTTTTTGACAGTTCCTTTTGATTTGGGAAAACACCAAACTTCCGCATTTGTTTGTAATCAGTAGCGAGATTAACCCTTTTAGTCCCAGCTAGTTTTTCAGTGTAAGTTTTCGCCTTACATTATCCACACAAACTAAGTTGTTTGCAAAAGAAAATATAAACAAATGCTCATACACAGCTATTTGTCTGTTCTCCCAAACTGCTCATAACTAATAAGGAAACTATAGAGAGAGTTTAGGAGAATTCGGCAGTTCATCATATAATGTATTTGGGGCTGATCACTTTCCGATACCTTCCGTTTGGTGGTCGACGCCAAACGTGGCAATTTAATTCAAAAATTGGTGTTAGTGTAGTTAAGGGCCGTACCTTGACTCAAAGTTTAGGGGGGAAAGGGGGGGGAGATTTGCCCTTCCTGCCTAACACTAGCTGTGGCCCCTCTCCCTTTTATTTGTGAAAATGAAAACACATCAAATAATTACCTGTAGGTGATAGTTAAAGTTAAAGTTTATTTGCTAACCACGCTTCTTTTTTCCTCAGATCCTGTGTTTAGTAGCGAGGGCAATAAATATATTCCCCTTATCAGCTGTAGTAAACTACTTCAGGGAAACCAGGATTGGTAGAAAGATGCAATTCATTATGTGGTTTAGCGGTAAGTACTGTATACACGTAGGCTCAAAGTTTTGTGTTGTACAAGAGATACTTATTTATTTCACCAAAGCAATTTGTACAAATGGTAGGAGTAAAGGCTACGTAAGCTAGATAAGTTTTGCAAATTTAGCTGGTAATGCAAGCCGAATCACATGAAGTCTTGCGATTACACCAATATTAAGTTGTAGACATACGACGTTTTTCGTTTTTGTAATACATAAAAAATTAGTCAGAGAAATTCTTCTTCAAACCCTTAGATTTCAGCCCTACTTTATGTTTGTATGAACGTGGGACGGAGGAAACACTTTTTTTTTTTGAACAGTTTATGCAAGTTGCCTTCGTTGTGCAGGTGCATATTTTTTCGAATTAAAAAGACAACAGGGTATAATCTCCTCGTCCTTAAATCTTTTTTGACATTTTCTGTAGTGCCGTACCCTGCTGCTGTACTATATGCTATGCTATGCTATGTTATGTTGTGTTATAGTATGTTATTTTATGTTGTGTTACCGATCGGTTATGTTCGTCATGTTATGCTATGTCACTGATGTTATTTATAGATATAATGTTATGTTGTTGTGTTATGGTATAATAAAATATGTTATATTGTGTTGTGTAAGTCAGTGCACGTTCAACTTCCAGTTCGTTTTTCCACTCATGGAAAACTTGCATGAACTTGCGTTCAAATTTGCGCGTCGGTGCACTGAATCCATGTAAGTCTATGCAAGTTGGTAGACAAAGGACGTAAGTTCAACACATTAGCTTTGTCGGCTTGAATGAAGGTTTCAGTCGCCCCATTTCCTTCGGAAGGAACCCGCAGCGGAGGAAATAAGGCATTGCATTGGAGGCTGCTAGCTTTGGTCACAGCTTAATATTGCGATTCTTGATTGACAGGTTTGCGTGGAGCTATCGCTTTTGCTCTCGTGCTCCATCTTCCATTCGAGGACGAGAAGAGGCATGTTCTCATTACATCAACGCTAATTATTGTCTTATTCACTCTATTGATTCTTGGTGGGTCTACTCTGCCGCTTCTGAAGGTAAGATTCGGAAAAGAAAACTTGAGAAGTATAAATTGGAGTGCGATAATGTAGGATGCAATGCAGAGCAAAGTGAATTACGCTATTATAAGGTAGTGTAAAGCAGAGTGGATAAGAGTTGAGTACAGTAGCGTAGGGCTAGGATAGGATAGGGTTGGGTAGAATAGGATAGCACTGCATAGCATAAAAAAGGACATGGCAGGATAGGGTAGGGTAGGACCAAATGTGATGAGGTAGGATAGGGTAGGACAGCACTGGATAGGATAGGATTGGATAAGATAGAGTAGGGAGGTGTAGAATATGATTGGGTAGTGCAGGGTAGGATATAATAGGACAGGATATGATGTCCTATTAGGGTAGGGTAGGATAAGATAGGATAGAGTATGGTAGGATAATGTATGAAAGAGCAGGGTAGCATGGTGTACTGTAGGATAGGATAGAATACGATAAGATAAGGCAGGATATTATAGAATAGGATAGGATAAGATAAGATGCGGCAGGATAGGATAGGATAAGATAAGGCAGGATAGGATAGGATAGGATAAGATAAGATAGGATAGGATGTGATAAGGTACAGGGTAGAATAGGATAGGATAAGAACGAGGAGGGGTAGGGTACGGTAGGGTAGGGTAGGGTACGGTAGGATATAATAGGGTAGGATGTGATAGGGTAGGATAGGTTAGGATAGGAAAGAACAGAATAGAACAAAGATGCGGTTGTAATGTCAGTGCAATAGAAGAGCACAACATACCACACAATTATCACAAAAACGTACTACAAATGTATGGAGAATTTATGAAACTACTGAATAATATCATCGGTAAGCTCATATCAAATTGAAAAGATCGGGTGTTTTAACGCATATTGTGTTTTGTTTCGCTGTAGCTGCTAAGAGCTGACCGAGGAGTTGAAAAGGGACTGACTCTCAGCAAAACGGAAACAGAGGTACAATTTGGCTCCTATATCAGTATGAAAACTCTACTTGTTCTAAAATATCTTTGGCTAGTTAGTTACATGTGACTTCCTCTTCAGTGGTTTTATTAGTTATTTAATGTTGGAGGCTATACGTTATCCAGAGAAGGCGGGCGAAAGAGAACTGTTCAATTGAAGTACTTTTTGTCTGGTTGAAAGTAGGGGGGTACCGACCTTCTTGTACGTGTATACTGGTGTTCGTGTCCCATCTTCTAATAACACCCTACCTCTTGACGTTTCGCTTATCCATACCTTCCTGTCCCTGTAACTTTTGCGTCATTGTGGAGATTTGAACTCTGATAATGACAATCTTCTTTGCATGAGGTCATCGTTTACAGCTCCAATGGCGACGTACAGAACTTGCCAAATTCATTTAACCTGACTCTTTCAAATCGCTCTCCGATGACATTTAGCTCGTTAGCCGCGCACTTGTAACGCGAGAACAAGTTTATACGTTTATTATTAAAATAACAAGCTGGTCTCTTCCGGTTGCGTTGTTCCCTGTTATTTGTGATCAAATCACTAATTCTCGAAACAAAAACTTGCTTTGTGTTGATATTGTAAGGAGAATAACAGGCCGGTCAACGTTTTACACACCCGGTAAGTTGTAGGATAGTGTAGAAGAGATGCTGCACCTTAACATCTTGTAATCGATTTTCCTTGTTGTGCATTACTTTCTAATCTCGTATTTAACATTTTCCCGCATATTCGTGTTTCATGCTTGAAAATTCCACAGAAGAGCTTGAGGTTTTGACTCAAACGTTGTTTAGTTGTGATGTATATGGTAGTGTCATCGGTACACGGACAAACTGATACTGAGGGTGAAGTTTAACGACAGTGTCTTTGGAAACAATCATGTATTAGCGTCTTCTTATTATTATAGTTAAGCATTTGAGTGCACACAACGAGCTTGGTTTTGGGCGGATGAAGTTACATTCGCTGGATTATCCTCGCGATCTGAGTATAACAGTTTACTAACAACTGAGCTAGATAAATTTTGTTCTGTACTATTGTAGCAGTCATAAATTGTCCAAATGAAGCAAAAATATATCCTCGCGATCTGAGTATAACAGTTTACTAACAACTGAACTAGATAAATTTTATTCTGTACTGTTGTAGCAGTCATAAATTGTCCAAATGAAGCAAAAATATATGCAGAAAAAACAGTCAAATTTGTTGCACTTTTCCCTCACAACAGGGCACGGCCGTGGACGCTGAACAGCTAACAGATGATGAGTGGGGTAGAATTCACACGAGAAAGGCACTTAAGGGTTTTACGAGGCTAGACGCTCGATATTTTGTTCCTTTCTTCACAAAGAAGTTCACAAGACAGGTTTGTACTGCTTTTCTGCAGAAGGTACATGTAGAAAATTTAGGTCATTCCAGTTTTCCGGGAAATGTTCCATCCATTCCTATCTAAGGTTGTTGATTAGCAGTCAGTCAAGTTTGTCAAGTCTGGCATTAAGTTTAACCTTATGTTATCGTTGAGTAGGTGGATAGTGTATGATCCGAAAATTTTCCGCAAGACTTTTACCGCTGGTTTATTATTTAGTGGACAAACCCGTCGACTACTAATGCGTTATCCAGACGCAGTTTTGTCTGGAAACGTTGAGAGACATGGTCATCGTCTTTGAACAAGTAACTAACCACGCCGGGTCTGTTCATATTTTGACTTCGAAACTCAAATTATTGCACGGTGCAACACCCCCTACCCTCTTCACAACTCGGTATCAATGAACATGTTCTTTATATTAACTAACTAATAACCTCTACCATAGTTTAGATAAGTTTGACATCCGTATGCTTTCCACACTCAAAAGAAACGTGATTTTTGCGTTTGACCTTGGGCCCAGTCCCTCGCAGCCCAATGAGGCCTAAGTTCCAGTCAGATTTGTGCCGTTTCTTTGGTTTGATATCACTCATATTGTGCAGTTGTATAAGTTGTATAAGTTTATCGCTCTCTCACTGAGTCAGAAATACAAACGGCTTTGATACTCGTGCTGTGGCTGTGAATAATCTGGTCTGCTTTCCTTTGTACTCTACCTGCAGGAGGTTAGAAACGCTCATGATGAGATGCAGAGACTAACCAGCCAGTGGTACAACGAAGCTCATAGCTTCACGGATGATGAAACGGAGAGTAAACTATAATTTATCGCGTATTTAAAATAATGAATAATATTAATATAATATAAATATACTATTTGAACCACCTAAACAGTATGGAAAGGATACAAGCAGTGACACTTGCAGGATCCTGTTGAACGAGAAACCCAGACAAGCTGCACAGTCACCTGATTGGCCAGAAAGCTATAGTGTGGAGAGTATTGGATTTGATCAACAAAACAACTGATAATGCTGTCGCCTTGAGCTAAACTTATTGTTTTGAGAACTAACCCATCACACCGATAACTGCCAAACGCTTAGTTTAATTTCGCCTATTCGCCTACTCAGAACAAGAAGTTTGTCTAAGATATAGTTTTCTAGAGTATGAAGGTACCTAAAACTACTGCTTGAATGCCTTGGGTTCAGTTTCTATATTCGTACTGACAAGGTTTTGGGATGGCCTTTTAATCGGAAAAAGAAAATTTCATGTTAAAGCCAATAGGCAACCAACAGGCTTTGCCAAGCATCTATATACATACAAAAAAACCTCAACCAAGAAGACTTTTATAATTGGGTTTTATTTATGTTTTAAAGTTAGATTTTTCTATTAAAAGCTCGATTTTCAATTGGAAACCTTTAGTTTACATCACTGTTCATATAAATAGTCCATTTACTATGTACGCAAATTGCATTTTAGGAAGAGAGCTAGCGAAAATTGCGTGCCGGTTATTTAGCTACTCTGTCAACTAGTAGTTTGCTAGAAGCAAAGCAAGAACTTCCAAGTCATTTAACAAAATTAATGCAATCAAAACCTTACACCCTCTGACAATACTGGTGAGAGAAAAAATAGCCTTGTAATAGGGTCGTTAGTACGAGAAAAATAAGACACGGCTTACATAATCCGCGGCTTACATAAGACACAAACTGGCCCGTTTTATAGGGTGGTTTCATGTCCAAGGCAATACGTGGCTAAAACAAGAACGACTGGAAACCAAAGTCCACGATAGGCCGCGGCTTACTCAAGACGAGGCTAAATTTAGACACGAAAATGCTTCTGTACCATTTACGGGAGCAGTTCTCGTCTTAAGCAAACCGCGGACTATATAAGCCCCGTCGTATTTCTCTTGCATAAACGGCCCTATTTGCTGGGGCAAACATAACCGAAATGTCTTTTGTTATGTGACAGGCGGGCTTAATCTAACTGGATGATAAGCGAGGTTTTACGGTCAATCCAAACTCACTTTGCCTCACTTGTGTTCGATGAATTGAACGTTAGAAGGCGGCATTGTCGGTACATGATACAGCTGTATACCTGTATGTTTTGTCCTGAAACCGAATCACTTAATTTGCTGCCAGTAGTCGAACTGAGTACATCGAGCTTGGCCTGTTGTTCTGCGTGATACATAGATAGAAGCATACTGCTTAAATTATTTGCCAAAGACGGTTCGAGCATCCACACCCATTAACCATGACCTTGGAAGGTGTTCAAAAGTGACTCCATTTTTACGAAGTCGTAGAAAGAACGAACATCTCCTGAGTGTTGTGCTGATGGATTCAGATAAAAGCTTTTTACCAAGAGACAAGTGGAACCACGTCCAGAAAACTGAAGCACTCACGCCCTTTAAGAGTGAACTTGAAAGGTGTTGAAAAGTGACTCTTTTCTTAAAAGTCGCAGACATTACATTTCCTGCCCTGGCGTTCACCATATCGAGTGGGCCATGATGGCAGTTTGTTTTTACCAACAGTTGGTAAACTTGCGTTTTGCCCACTTTGCATTCGTTCGTGGTCCAATTTTAACCCACATTTCTTAAGAGTTTTGGGTTTTTCACTTCGATCCCAGAGCTTGCACATAGTGAATTTATCATCCTTGGAGAGAAGCTGATTTCCTCCTCTCTGTGTGACTAGGAGGGTAATTTACAGCTGTAGAAACGCGTAGTTCTTAGATTGCTAGAAAGCGTTAACTGACTATCGACAGTTGTTTTAAATAGTGTAAATACTGGCCAAAGTGCTTGAAGATGGGGGGAGGGGTAATTTATAGTTCGCAATAAAGAAACTGTTGATATTTAGCGCTGTAACTCTTTTAAAAATACATTCTCTTCATGTTCTTGCTGTATATAACTGTTATATGAGTACTGAGGCGGGTGCATGCGAACAAACCCCATTTTAAAATCCAGAAAAAGAAATAATACACAGTTGATAAAAACGCAATGTGCTTACAAGTAGAAAACTAAGGTTTTCCATTTTATAATGTTTGCGATTGGCATTTTTTTAAATTCTATAATTCTTAAAAAAACTTACTTCAGCAGCAGCTGTTGTAGGATAAACACAGCTGCGCCATGTAGTTTGTTCAAAAATCAGGTTAAAGAGTAATTATAAAATCTTCTAACAGCAGCAGCTGATGGTATAAAACATGTTTTCAAACTGCTGGAATGTTCCATTGCAGTAGTTCCCTCGATTCTCGGGGAGAGGGGGGTGGGGAGAGATTGGGGATGGACAAATATGCTCCAGACCTTTCTGGACTGAACTTGACCTTTTGAGCTACTAAATCCCGAACCTTCACCCGTTTCTACCCCAGCGAGTTTATCATTATGTAAGTTCTCCCTACAGTATCCACGCGAAATAAGTTGTTCGGTAATGAAAGTAAACTGAGTAAATGATCATACACAGAAGACTATCTAAGATGAGAAACCAAATCCCAACCTGTATAAGGAAAGTATAGAGGCAGTGTAGCACAATTCATTAGTAAGGTTAAAAAAAATTATGGTCGCCTCCTGACCATGGGATGGACACCTCGCATTAAAAGAATTTATCATGACCCACCAAATTTGTCACGCTGATTAAACCCCGCTTCTTGCATTTTAACAAAATTCAAATCAGTTAAAAGGTGATTCTCAGACCCCTTCAACATGTAGCCGGGTGTTTTCGAAAACGGAGACCTCCGAATACGGCTACCGTGCACACGTAACCGGCGTTTTCGGGCACCGAAAACGGAGATTTATTCAAATACACTATCCAGGGTGGAGACTTGAAAACGGAGGTTCGTCGTATTCGTGTGGACGGTCGAAAACGGAAGTTTTTAAATACGATGACGTCATGCCTAGGGTAAGGCTCGCTCTATATTACATACGATCAGAAAGCGCTTCGTGTGCGGGGACGCAGATTTTTACAAATACGGAGAAAAAATCTCCGGTTTTCGAAAATGCCCTGCTACGTGTGAACGAGGCCTCGGTTGCCATTAAAGCAATGGTGGCTGATTTTGTCACGTCATTTGCTGGCCACATGCACGTCTTGAAGACACACCAGATTGAATGAGAAAGATTTTCTGATCATGAAATATAATAAAATATGTTAGTTACAATACATTTTAGGCTCCCTTCATGTATACAATCTGCCGTGTTTACTGGACGTGTGGCCCTCCAAACAAACCACTTGCAAGTGCGTACTGCGTATGATTGTGAAACTGGCCTATTTTGCTTGTAAGGCATTAGTAAAGTGAAAATGTTGGGCATTAGCTTTGATGACTTGTAAAAAAAGGCGAAATGCTCCACTTATTTGAGCAAAATGAAATGGTCGTTGGTCAACTACTATATAAATAAATCAAAGCGCAAAGTCAGTTTAACTAGCGAATGACAACTCTTATAAAGCCTGCTTCACATTAGCGACGTAAGCACAAGCGCAAGCACAAGAACCTTCACACTAGAATACAAGCGACGCAAGCAATGTGATTCATGTCTGGCGCTTACGTTTTGTCGCTTCACAATAGAAGGCTTTTTGACACAAGCGCAATCGCTAGCGCAAGACAAGCACAAGAAAAACAAAATTTTCCTTTTTCTTACGCTTTCGTTTGCGATTACGTTTTTCTCGCTTCACGCTAGATTTTTTTGTTGCGATTGCGATTGTGCTTGCGCTTACATCGCTAGTGTGACTTTAATACGGTAACCACGTCTCACAATATCGAATGTCCAGTTCATGAAATAAGAAAGAGCTGTTGCATTCAATGCAGTTTTCTCCTAACATACACGAAGTCAAACCAACTCATATCCGGTTGATTACCAGCTGATGAGAAAGCTCCTGTACGTTATCGTCGTGTGTGGTCACGGGGAATAGTTTAGTACTATCCCTTTTTCGCACAAACCTCCTTATAAATTAGATTAGTTACACGCTTTTTTTTATAATAACCAGTAACTTTCGGCTTAGCCTGGGCTGTTCTTATTTCAGTTTTTGGGCAAATCTCAGCCTGGGTGTTCTTATAAAAAGCGCCTTAACTTTTTTTATTACTAGCTAGGTTTGAAGATAATTCTAGCTATTAAATTGCTGATGTAAAAAGATATCGAAAAATCTAATTGATTACTGAAAATAGGACAAAAAGTTAGCTGATTATTGAGAAATGGGTACCTGCCTGCGGTCCTCGGCTGTTTCATTTCATCTTAAATTTGCCTTATAAGAGCAGATTTCGCACACTAATATCACCTATTTTAAAGTACAGTGAATACTTCGAATATTACTATCTTGTAGCAGGACCATTTATGTTTTTTTACCCGCGCTTTTCAGAAAATATTTCAATTCGCGTGATCGGGAGTGGACTGGGAAGAAATCGACCCTAGACTCCCTTCGGCTGATCCAAGAATAACTTTGCTGTCGTGACTTTCTGCATATTCATATCTGAGGTGGTTATTGTTTTGAATTTTACTTCAGAGTTTCGTCCGTGAGCTGCATTTAACACTTATTTAGGGATTTGTGCTCAAAACAACAAGCCCTTTGGGGCTGCCAAAATGCTGAGCGAACGCAGAAAAGGCAGATGCAAGCAGGGAAAAAGAGGAATGTGCATATTTCGTATGTGAGTATCAAATACTTGAAACTATAATGAATACTTCGAATATTATTAACCTGCAGCTGGATCATTTCTCGGGCCGGAAGGCGTCCGAGTCAGGGTTCCGCCTCTATTTTTTGTTATTTGTTTTTTTCGTGTTCCAATTTTCCTGAACTCCGCTCAGTTTACAAAGCTTAAACTCGATTCCCAGTAATTTGAGACGTCCTATAAAACTTGCGTTAAACTAACAATGAGGCGCCCCGCACCCGTACCCAGAGATCCATAAGGAATGCGCAACATGTACAAGGCACAAAGAAAAATTACGAAAGAACCGCGTAGCACGCTCAAAGCACAGCGTATAATGTTCAAAGCAATACATATCAAGTTCAAAGCACAGCGTTAGAGCTGTCCCGAAGTTGCTCGGCAACTTTTGAGCAACTTTTCGGATTTGGAGCAACTTTTAGTCCTTCGAGCAACTTTT
>JAOBRG010398333.1:0-24551 GCA_027574985.1 Umimayanthus nakama | reverse complement strand
GACATAGATGACATTTTAAAGAGCGTTATCAGTCATGTTGTCAAATCTCTGGGGGGGGCAAATGCCCCCTGTCCCCCCCTCCCCCGCTAAGTACGGCCTTGCAAAACATTTCTGAATTCAAGTATTTTAGTGTTGTAAGTGAAGACAATGAAGGAAAGAATCATACAAAACGCAACCAAACCATAACGAGTCTCTGGACCTTATTTAGATTCAGACCATCTACAAGTAGTACGTGTCACACGAGGTAAAACAAGCAAACAGAGCTAAGACGAGCGAGCTGAACGGTCAGAGCGCCAGCAACAGAAACATGTAGAAAGGAAAAGAGAAATGAACTGTTGGGGAAACCACAACAAGATCAAAGAAACAAAGAGACCGAGGCTGATGTTGAAACAGTCAGCTAGTATAGAAAAGTATTTACGTGACGATCAACAGAATAAAAACAGTTGAGATGGATGGTTTAACCTTTTGTTTACCTTCCTCATTTTCTCCTGTTCCAGCTCGATTTCTTCTTCTTCTTTTCTTATTACAGCATTTCTCTCCTCTTCTTGCTTTAATAAATCCTTTAAAAATTAAAAATAGCAAAACTTGATGTGGTTATACCCAAGGCAGCAAAGTGATGAAGAGTATTACAGTAACTGTACAGCTGACACACCACAACACTTCTTGTATTGGACTATCGCAACCAGTAACATCTAGATATTCTAAATCATTAAAAATACTTGGTAAACACAAAACATTTTTCACAATAAATAAAATAGTAAAGGAAGCTTCCGGCTATAGAATAAAAGCACATCCAGCATTTTAGTAGCACAATTTCTTGTGAAGTCTGGTACCTTCTGATGAATCCTAGGCGACTTTTTCTTTTTCAAGATTTCCGATTCTTTTTCTTTTTCATTTTCCTGAAAGTAAAAGTGTTGATGATTGGTAGATAGCAAAGCAGGTGGTAAATAATGGCTCAATGACGTAGTAAGTTAAATAAATAGGGTAGGTAAATAGGGTCAATATGGTAAAATCAAAACTCTAAGTTGGTAGATAGATTTCTTTGTAAGTATAATTAAATAGGGTATGTGTTTGTTTGTTTATATATAGTTATATGTATATAGTTAGCCTGGTAGGTTATAATTCATATAACAAGTAGTGTGCCGTCACTAGTATAAATAGTACTCGATGTTGGCAAAAGTGCAATAAAAGATAAAAATGAAGACAAAGGTAAATGTGTTAAAGCTACGTGAATTAGGTTTTTTAACCTTTGTCAGCGTTCACCAGTATGGCTGTGGTTGGATACTTAGGAAAGTCGAGCTCAAAAACTCAGGAGCTGAGAACAGAAACATTTTGGAGCAAAAAGAAACCGACGGCGAGGGACTCTTAGAAAGTCTAGTATGTACTGTGCTAGTGTGTACTGTGCTAGTGTGCGTGTAGGTAAACTTGTGTTAGTTGGGTGTAGTAGTACAGAAGTGAGCAGGAAACTATATTTACACAAAGGTGGTCAGTAAGTAGTTCTAAAGGTGGTTACTTAGTAGGTGAACAGGAGTGAGTACAGAGTAAGTAAATAAGTACGTAAACTAGAAGTGATCACAGATCAGTGTAGTGCGTTCGATCTCTTTGAAAATTTAAGCATGCTTTTTTTACTAGATAACTGGTTTGCTAGTCCGCCTTCATTTTTCCCAGACTCTGAACAGGGTCAGTTCTTACTGTTATTTCAGTACAACATTATCAATAGTCCATACAAGTAACACAATCACAGTGCTGAAATTTATCAGATGAATAGTTCAACAAACCTATTCTTATTTTTAAACCCCTATATCTCAGTGTCTGTGTTTCTGCTCCTAGGAAATCCATTCCGGAACTTTAATTGAAGTCTCGTAGAGAGTTGCCAAATTTTAAAAACCTGATGAAGTTTCAACACTGAGGACGTTTGATTATTGTGTTGATAAAGTGTTTAATACTCGATAACTTTTTACCAATTCAAGTTGTTACAAAGACGTGATAAAATCGTAAAAACATACGTGATCACTCGATAACTTACTAACTGACCTGACTTTTGTCGGCCGAAACTCTACTTGCTGCAGCTGAACGCGAAAAAATCATCCAGAAAATTGCAGATACACTATAAAAATTTGTGTCCAGACATTCATTGCCGCAGTTCCTCGTGCTGAATGAAACTGAATTCGATGTACATGTACAAGGAAGTAGCCTCGTCATCGAAACTTATGCGAAAGGCATTGGCAAAGTTTCTTTCCTATTAGATAAATCATTGCACAACTTTCTGGTGTTATGAAAAGTATCTCCACTCGTGTTTCTTTGCACGGTTTAAACTAAACCGTAAAAAATCAACGACGAAAATCACACACAATAAATCAGCTCGTAACATCCAGCAATTGTTGTAACCAAGTCCTTCACGGTTGCGCATGAAGTCGAAGCTATTGTGATAGTCAGCCAGCCAGACGAAAATCGCTCAAAGCCTTATGGCATCCAGTTTAAACCCGCACACAACGGCAAGAATAGTATGCGTTCTCCTTCGTCGAACGCAATAAGTAAGTTAGCAAGTGAGTGAGTGAGTGAGTGAGTGAGTGAGAGAGTAAGTGAGTAAGTAAGTAAATACAAATTTTGATAAGTAAGTAAGAATGCAAGTAATTGTTAGTAAGTGAGTAAGTGAGCAAGCAAGCAAGTAAGTAAGCAAGCAAGCAAGCAAGCAAGTAGGTAGTTATTAGGTAGGTAGGTTGGTAGGTAGGTAGGAAGATAGAACATGACGTATGTAGGTTTTACTGAAATATAATTCATATCCATCATGCAGCGTGTCAACCACATCTTTTAGTCAGAATACCTTTATAAGAGGCATAACTTGCGGGTACAACTCATTCTTCAGGTACTGATAAAGTTTCTTCTCGCTACTATTGGAGCTCTTCTTGAAAGTTCTGTAATGCGCAAGTGAATCACAGTTAGTTCTAAAGCGTTCATTGATACTCACGTTACCTTCGATTTCAGGTATTTAAGTCGCGCGCGCGAGTGTAGCTGTTGGGTCGGTGGGTCGTTTGTTTGTCTGCTTCTTTGCACTATTCTGTTTTGTTCTGTTCTGTTATTTTCTTTTCTATTCTATTCTATTTTGTTCTAATCTAATCTAATCAATATACTGCCAAATGGCTTTCATTAGACTCAAGCAAGGGCTGTAGCGGTTTGAAAATATATGTGTAAGCTTCATTGCCACATAAACTTCAATTTTGAGATGTAGCCTAATGGTTAAATATCTTAACCAAATTATTGTGTATTAACTTTGAAAACCACAATAGGGAAAGCCTTAGTACACTTAAACTGCACTTAATCGCATCGCGTCGCGTCATAGTGTATTGTTCCTAGTCTCCCAGGCCCAGCGAATCCACAAGACTACGGTGTTTGATTTTTACTACTATACATAGCTTGTAAACCTGAAGGCCTGGCGTCGTTCGTCGAGGCAAAGGGTGAAACACTTCTCAAAACAATAGCAGTCAATGCCGTATCAACAAAGCTCGTGCTCGTCTACTGTTGTATTCACGGTTACCTACTCACTCAATCAACATTCATACAACAATTCCGAACTAAGTCAAACTAGAATTAAACAGTACTGTAAATACATCGAGTTACACCAATATAATTAATAGTTCATGAGGTTCTATATGACTGACGTGCTTTGTCAAAACACATACCCACTTGCCCGGTGTAACTGTCGAAATGTAACAACATTTCAACAGCAGTTTAACAGCACAATTGGGACTCAGTTTATCGTGTTCCTCTGCACGACAGTTTGACATTATTAGCCCTGCTGTCCAATACTCACTAGTAAACAGTTTGCAAAATGCTAGTTACTTGACTTACTTTTCCACTGACAAAATCTGTCTTAACATCAAACCAGCGATGCTTACAAATGAATTGTCACCAATACAAACAATAGTGTATTTCCAATACAATACGTTGTCGACGTTTACACTGACGACAGACTTCACATTTCGCCATAAGAATTTATAACTGCACGTATTCGACATTAACAGCGTGTAAATTCGATGTCAGTTTCATGAATGACAACCGCGTGCATCTCAAACAAGCCCACGTTTGAAACTCGCACATGAAAAAGCTACAAACATTGTTCTTTTAGCTATGACACTAGATTATTACCTTAAAATGTTGTCCCAGTCTGCTAAGCTCACACACAGAGTTTCCCAGCTAAAAGAAATAAAAGATGCGAATTATTCATACAACTCATGATCCAAGCAACAACGTGGTTTAGTACAAGAATTTTACGTGTGCACTTACAAAACTTAGCAACAACAAACGTAAAAAATGCCGGAAATTACTAAAGCATTACCTGCCAACATCAAAATGAGTATATTTGCGAGAAGACAACTCGCAATTCAAAAATCGGAGTTCCTTAAAAGAATACTCAACCCAATTCAATATGTGAAATTCACTTCTTTTTTGGCTTTCATTAGGCAAGCACCGAGACCAGCTGTCCTGGCAAATTAGCATAACAACTCCAACTTCTATTTAATTTTCTTGTTACTTGTCAAACGATCATAATAGAAACATGATCTGCACAATGCCATATTTGGAAGTAGCTCTTTGTTCTTGTAATTAGCTCCTTTCAAATTGCATCCGAAATTAGTTTTGCCTTCGTAAGGTCGAAAAGTTAGCTGTCAACAAGTCACATTCAGTCCAGCTTATCGCACGAATTCGGTTTCTTTACTTTTTTAAATTTTAATTAACAGAAAGATAATTTTGGCAGAAAGTTGAACGTGAGTGGAGCACGTAACTTAATTTGTACTCTATGTGTTTACAAATGTCAAATTTCTGCCATTTTATCCCAATAAATTGTTTACTACAATTATGTAAAGTCAAAGAAATGTAACATTATCTATTCATGACTTTTTGGGAATAAAAATTAATAAGAACAAGATCATATACAAAACAAATTTTAGAATTTGGCTTTCAAAGATACAGTTTTCACTTATGCTAGTAAAGAAAGAGCTAAAGATCGATAGCAATTTTCTTTGATCAAATTGCATTGTAAAAAGTTAAAAATAATTTAGGCAAAAACTGTTCTAGCGAATTCCCGTATGAAGATCTGCGAGCTTTCAGCTTCGTCCTGACTTTTAATACTCCCAGCACACTGCACGTGTCCTAGAAGATTACACGACAAAAGAACAAACAAAAGCATTCTATCAAAGGAATAACAACGATACAAAGTGTAGACACAAATAGCGCAAAGACAACCAAGAGAGTCCCTTTTGTTATCGAACAAAGTAAAAGATAATCAGTCTGTACTTCCTTCTGTCTGGAGACCGGAAAAGTTCTGTCTTGGGAACTTTGCGTGACTGTAGTCGGTCGGTTGATGACAAGAAACTGAATACTTCGCGAATCCCAATTTCAATCGGTTAACCAGTGTAAAACGCAAATGTGCCAGCTCCAATTTCCTCGTCCATTTATTTTTTCGAGCACAAACTTCTTTGAAAAAGTCTGATGACGAATAGAAAATCACGAGAGCATGCCTTGTGAATTATTTAGAGGACAAGCTCAGATCAGCCGGAACTGCAGTAAATTCGCAACTGTCGCAAGTACGAGGAAGCAATATTAGTCGTTTCACGACTTTCTACAAAACATGAAAACTTTCAGAGAAAAATCATCACAAAAATACAATAGCATGTCCGTGACCCAACAAGTACACATCCTGAAGGTTCACAAAATAACGGCAATCTCCATTTGTTACAAAATAAGAACAGCAACCGAACAAGAAAAATGGTGTATTTTCCTCAACAGGTTTAAGTAATTGTTACTTGCCTACACACTATAGTTTAGTTAAAACCTTTTTTATGCTTTTTTATGACGTGCATCGATAAAACTTGTTGGGTGTATTCTGCTTCCGGACACCCAGCTATATGCGCAATTGTTGTCGTAAGAGAATTAATACACAGAACTGCTAGTTCTTGACAGGGTCACAGCCACGTTTTGACGATAATTTGTTCTCAAACAAACATTTCAGAAAGTATTGGAATCTGTTTCGCCTTCTCAGTTGTCCGACAGTGTCTCAGAAGGGTGTCCGATATTTAAAACCTATAAAAGTAAACGTGAATGAACAGAGTTTCGCCGACAACATTCGCACGTTCTTTATTTCAATGTAAAAGAACAGAGGTTGATAACGAACACTTATCTTTCATCTCCCTTCAACTTGTACAAAGCCCCGATGCTCAGAAACCCAGGCGAAACCCTTAGGTGGGAGTTTTATTTCCAATAACAAGCATCCAACATTTGCGACAAATACAGGTTGTGAATGAATGCCCAATGGGTTGACTGAAATGTTTTATAAAATGTTCGAGTGAAGTCAACCGACTACTGAGGCTTTAGACATGTTTTACTGTACTACACCCTGTTTTCTCTTAAAAAACGCTACATGTACTGCTTAGTTTGGATTTTTTCCCTCTTGGCGTATTGATAAAACAACCACGATATTCCATTATTCGGGTCATACTATAAATGAGAAGTATTCAAAAACTTTTCCGAATACGTTTGCACTTTCAGTGTACGCCAGCCACACTCAGTCGTATACAGGGGCCCGGATGTATTCCTCATCACAAGCTGAGGCTCAGCGTGCCGGTTGTTCGTATTACCACTATGTGTAAGCACGTGAGAAGGTCGGGGTAGAACAATCTGCATCCGACCAGTTACTATCAAAAATAACTTTAATAGCTTCCGACGATTAAGAAAGGCAACAGAAACGTGCACTTCGCATGATACTCTCCATGCAATGTCTGTCTAGAGATACAAAGGGCTATTAACATTTAGTAAAATGTGCGCAGTAGAATCCAGAACAATAGTGGCGGGGTATTCTGCAGTTGCTCCTAAACAGTCGAGGCGCCGTCGAAGAACCGACACTGCGTTTTTCGTAAACCAAATAGTAACGAGTAAAGCCCAGTTATTAAACAGTTTTCTATCAGGTGCAAATTCGGCGAGGTCAAACCCTCAACTCCAAGCAAGACCGACCGCTTCAAGAGCAGTTACGTGCGATATAATTCCTCCGGATCCAGTTCTTAACAAAATTAAATCAAATATTGTTGTTTAAATGATGTAAATACAAACTAAAAGCAGTTAAGCACAGTCCAGCTGCAAGTCTTTCATGAATTGCATCTAAGTAGCTTGACTTACTTTATTTTTTAATAGCGGCATCACCTTTCACGCGTGCTCTACTAGCCGCCAGAACAGGCGAGATATTTGCTATTGAGTGTTGGGTAAAAACAACAATACGAACAACAAGCTAAGAACACCGAAACAAGCCCTAATAATCCGTAGACAAAAGGACTATGATGTATCACTACGTGTCTTCAACCCGGTTGTTGTTACTACTGTGTTCACTGATGTCCTTACGAGAGTGGAAGCGACTACCTCGGGGCGATGAGTGTAGGGACAAATGTGACCAGGAGATTGAGTTATTCTATGCTACTTCAACCATCGTCCTTGTTTGAGACATATTTTTCGCTTGTTGCTGTTTTGTGGCCGCGAAAAGACAGGCAGATGTTAGTTTGTGTGTTTGTTTGGATTCTACTGCAATATCAAGCGCAGGTCCCCTTGCCACCAGCACGAGCTTTGGGGACCATGCGTACTCTAACTCCTAGCAGTAGCGCCAGCCAGCTGAGGATAATATATTTACGTATTGTTATTTATTACGAAAAGAACGAAGATCGCTTAAATGCAGGATAAGATCAAAGTAAAACAAATGACGAAAGTGGAGGACAACTGAGGAAGTGTTTTTCTGAATCGTAAAACTGTACAGTATATTGGCATTACTCTCAAACTGAAAACAACTTGTTAAAACGAAAATTCGCCTGATTTACAAACATGTTTGATAACGGAAGTCAACTCCCCATTAGTTCGCAAGTCTACACAACTGAAATACCAATTCATACAAAAGTCTCACTCGGACACACACACACACACACGCACACAAACGCAAACGCAAACACAAATACACACTTACACACGCACAGACGGCACACACATTTTAGACCAAGATTGTCTGTTCGCAACGTAATGACAGTGATTAAATGCATTAAAACTAACGAGTAACTACTCTTCGCTAGTTAGCTTGTAACTTACGTTAATCGAGCTTGGCCTTTCCTGGAGCCTTTACTCTTCTTCCCTGGCGTCTCACGATACAGTCTCAAATCTGAAAGATGTTACGAAACTTTGTGTTACTTCCTGCTTACCAGCGGTCCACAAACCCTCACCGCAAACCTTGACACAAGGATCGGCACAGCTCTGGCGACACCTTGTCTGTACACGTGCTCGGACATGAATACCATTACACTTTACTAAACCTGTACCACCATTATTCACATGCCAGCAAACAAATTTTAGGAGTCCCAGTTCTCGGCATCCAGATTTAATTCAACTTTTTATCCGACCAATTTTGCTGGTAACATGGAGTTGAACCTTAAATAGTACCTAGGGCATATTTAACAAATTTGCCAAATACAAAACGTTTCCATTAAGTTATCAGGGCTCAAAACCTAAGGTGGCTCAATATGGTTTTCGTGTACTAGGTGCGCGCGCGGATACCCTGTACTCGGAAGGCAAAAAGCTTGTATTTGTCACCTTCACACCGTTTAATAGCAACTAAACGTAGTAAGGTGAAGTTCAACTGTAATTTGTATCGCGTTTTGAACGTTTTTTTGGCTGAGATCACAGAAAAATTTATATTTAAAAAATAACATTTCCCCCCATGTTTTTGTGTGTTTTGTGATTTTCGCCGAGTTCCTTCGGTGAAGTTTGCTGGAATTTTTTGTGGCATTTAATTCCACCACGCTTATCCAATCAAAAACACGAGAATAAGATTTTTAACGCTAGAACTCCTGCTCTATGAAAAAAGATGTTTTTTGTAATTATAAAGATATTCAGCGTACAGTTTTCAATTAAAAAGATGGATAAGAAGCATAACAGCGACCACTTTTACCGTACAAAGTTTTAAAAAAATTCACCGAAGGGAACGCAAAAAATTTCAATTAAAAAACCGTTTAACTATTATGTAATCAAAATGCAGACTCGACGAAATCGATAACTGCGCATGTGCTGATCGCCGTTAGTTTTCCTTTGGTGTTCTAAAAATCTCTCTAGCGCGCAAGCTATCGTCATTTTCGTACTCAAGCCACGCGCGATCAAAAAACCATATCGAGCCACCTTAAGCGACCATTTGGTTAACTAGTTGTGACTGGAATTTTGCAAATGCACATGCAAGGTTCAACTCAGGCCGCACAGTAGCCTGCAAGCAGGCTCTCCTTGCGGGTTTGGGCTGGATATAGTTTGGGCAAAGAAATAAATGAGGCACTGTGCATGGCCCGCTATATACCCACATGATACGAAAGGAGAGCCTGCACGGCGGCTAGCTGCACAGGTGCACCTGGACACTATTAACACAATACTGTCTCTATTTCACCAATATATGTATTCTTACATTTCAACAGATAACATAAACTACACCGCAAAAGAGTAAAAAACCCAATGTGTTCTGTCAAAGTGCAAAAACTGCTCATAAAATGGTCACATTGTCCTTCAAACACAAAGCTAACAGATTCAGTGTAACTAATCTTAGGTAGTGCACCTAACAAAAATTTAGCAAAGATCTGGTCGCACAAGTGCGCCTGAAAAAAAAATTGAATTTCCAGACCTTAGCCAAATATTGCATTATCGCGAGTTGTATAAATGGTAATAACAGTAATACAATAATTTATAATGATAATAAAAGAAAAAGAATAAAATACAAACACCAACAACAGCAACTACAATAATAACAATAATAGTAATAGTAATAAAAGTAATTAATTACAAATCAATAATAATAATAATAATAATGTTAATACAACACGCTATTTTAGTTGGTATTTGTGTCAACTCCGAAAAGATTCATAGCACAACAATTAAGTATTAACAGTGCTACTAAATCAAAATAATAAACGAAATCCAGTCAACAGACAGATCCAGCCGTATCTTTAGCTAGACAGAACAGATATGATATATAATGAGCAATATTTTCAGCTTTTTGCTAGGTGTGACATAAGTAAAAAATATTATTAGTGCGTGACACACTGTCAAACCATAGTATTGAGTTAGGGGCAGACCTTCAGATCTTTGGGGAGGGGGAAAGGCAATTACCCAAAATGAAAACCGTGCAAGGCAAAACAGTAACAAAAAATCATGCAAAAGTGTGACCACCAAGAAAAATGTCAGTATTGGCCAAAAAGAAAATCTTGCAGCCCTAAAGCTACCAAAACAAATCCTACACAGAAAAACTGTCTACCCCCCCTCCCTTGAAATCTGATGGTGAAACCCTTAGTAGAATGTTAGCTTCTTCCACGCTACAGAACAACAACAACAATATTTATTTGACCCACATAAATACACACACACACACACACATATATAGAAGTTTTTATACAATCAAAATATACAACAAAAAGAAAAAAACCCAAAAAACTGGTAGACAGCAGAAATCTAAACAAGACAATGAGAGATTAGATGAGCAAGTTTGTAAGCTGCATTTATGTACTACAGCTTGTACATATACCTATGCCTTGCCAAAACTTATGATCTAAGTTCACAAATTATGATTTAAAAACAGCCATTTCTCTATGCACTGGCAAAATGGCAATATTTTCTATGTTCCCATTAAAAACATGGCACAGTATATCTAAAATACAAGATCTGCACTTTTAAAAGGTATTGGCACATTTAAGGAGATGATAACTTTGATTGAACAAGGAACAAAATAACCCATCTCCTATTGTTGTAAGATCATACACACACAGGTGGTCAAAACCTATCCTGTGAATCAAAAACCCAAAAACACACCCTTGATAGTTTGTTTCCTGAAGCCCCATCTTTAATTTACAACCTCACTAGCATGTTGAAACAGTCCATAATTTTGATACCTTACCACACAAGCATTGTGTGATGTTGAGTTTTTCATTGTTGTTTTCTTTGGTTTTGTTTTATTTCACAATATTTCATTCCAGTGTTTTTACTTCTGTCTCTTCTGTATATTATCCTACTGATTTGAATGGCCTTTAAATTTTGACTAGCAACTGCTTACAGTGATATATTTTTATTACTTAGAAGTAGCTGGAATGCTTTGAAGTTTTATCTACTAGTTTCTTTCCTTTTTAAAAGAACAACAACTAAAAAGCACTGGTATCAAAATGAGAACATTTCTAGACCTAAAACTGTACTAAACATTATTTATACAAGAACCTGTTTAGGCTAACTTGGACAAACCTGGGTTCTTATAAGCAGGTAAGTACTGTAGCACACAATCGTAGCTAGCCAATAAGTGAGATCAGAGCATATACTGATGCAGTCCAGTTTAAAATTATTTACCAAGGATACAGCAAGACAAGAGTTTAGCTATTTATAAATTTTAAATCATAAATTAATGTTAAACTTTTTATTATTAGCATTTTGTGTCATAAACTTTATGTGTATATCTTTGATTGACAAGCAACAAACTATTTCATTTGCAACACTAAAAAGCCTTGGGATCCAAACATGGGTCACATGAAACACAAGACAGCTAGACAGACAGACAGATGTAACAGATAGACAGACAGATAGACAGACAGATAGATATAGTTTATTCAGATAGATAGATAGTTTTATTAAAAGTAATAACGTGGCAACCAGAGGCTGAATTGTATAATTTACAAAAAGTGTATTTCTAGTAATGAAATATTAAAATTTTTTTAATAGTTATATAGAAAAGAGAAAAATGTGAGTTAATAATCTACTACTTATTGATAATTAAAGATTCATACAGAACTATATATATAAAAAAGAGTAAAATATGCAACATTAAACTGTTTGTAAGTTTGCTTATGGCAGGGATAAAAGTGTTCATATGGTGCTTTGTGTATATGAGTGGGAGGTTGAAAACACGACAACACCTAAAGTTGTGCCACACCACATGTCTAGGTGGCAGCAAATGGTACAAACTGTGACTAGGCTTGGAGATAGAACTTAGCAAACAGTTTGGCACACTGAGAGTCTCTTCTAACTTGCAAGCTAGCTTCTACGCCATAACATGTAAGGTTCTCGTCATATGAATTGGAGGTTCAGAAAATACTGAGTACCTGCTTCCGAACATTTTGATGTTGTCACTATGAATAAAACATTTTCACTCTGATTTTGGTATTTTGAATATGTTTGCCCAATATTGAGAAAAACTCAGTCCTAAAAAAGACACTGTCTAGTAAAAAGTTTTAGAGCTGGTAAATCGGGTGGCAAAAATTAGGGTCAGTTTACAAGATTATGTTATGTGACCTCACGAAATTTGTCAGGAACATGTGATCAAGCATTAGCTTGTAAGAATAGCTTTTGTTTAATTATGTGCATACACTAAATATCGATCAGATACTTTTTACTTGTATCTGAACACTTTAGCTGTGATGAGAGTGATGTTGTATGATGTCATATAGAATATGATATGATGGTGTACTTCCTAATGAGCACCGTCTGTACACACAGTAGTTTTTAATTTGCAATGACAAAAATAACACACATTTCAATTCAAAAGCATTTCAGTAAGAGCTACTACAAATTATGTCAAAGTTACTCATCAATTCCTCACACATGTGTTCTGATCTCACTATAACGGATCATGCACACTCTAACACTCGTAACATTTCACCAATAAAACACAAAATATTTTCTTGATCCAATAACTGTTTAAAAATTATTCCACAACCGCGTGTTGGATATGAGCTTTTAGATAGCGGATGAGGTGCGAAGCACTGAGTCGGCTATCATAAGCTCATATCCAACAAGCATGAGTGGAATAATTGTTTTATTAAACACCAAACACTGGATAAAAAGAACTTGAATTCTATTTTCTACCGGGTCGAGTTTTTGATCATTTTAAGGGAAAATTTTCCATAATAAAATTGTCAGTTTCCATATTTGGACAAATTGCAGTATACAGGATTTATACCGTGAGTAGAGAGCCAATTAGATTGCAAGAATTTCAATATCCAGTGCTTGGTATTTAATAAATAAAATTATAATGTAACTCTATATATAGGTCATTTCTCTTTTACGATGAAAACATGAACCCAAAGGCTAATGATTCTAATTTAAAATTTTAACTCCAGGTTAAACCAAAATAGCCAGTAAAAAACTAAATCTATCTTAAAGCAAACAAAGAAAACAAACAATTTGATCAACAAACAGAAAAACGATTTGGGGGGAAAGTTGTTTGCATTTCAAAGTATAACTATGCCGGCAGAATGAAAGTTTCCTGAAAATGTTACTAGTGAGTTATTAGCAGCTGATTAAACACGTTAGACAGTTCAATTTAAAGGTACACAAGTTGCATGTTAAGACATGCCAGTAATTTGTCAACATGAATTTGGTTTTTGAACCTTCTAACAAAAATAAAGTTGTTGTGTTAGTGTTTATAAACTCTAATTCATAGTTTCTCACCTTAAAAACTGTTATATTCACAAATATATTTGATGCAATTTTGCTGTAAACTTAAAAAAAAATACAAATTCTAAACACTGAAAATGTTCAACCATCAGTAGAACTGATAACTATATGCAATTTTCATTAAAATCATAAAAAACATGAAAACATCCTGTGCTCAGAAGTTCAATCAGTGTACTGACAATGCAATATTTACTTAAATATATTAATCAAAAGTACTGTTTTTTTAATACATTGTAGATGGATCTATATGATCAATGCTCTTATAATACAACCATTGAAATATCTACTAATTACACAAGGTGTACATGAAAGCAATTGTACAAAGTATCATGAATTGTGAAACACTGCTTACATTTGTCAAACAACACACTAAGTGACCAGTCATTTGCTTTGCAGTGAATCATCATATAAACAGAATTGAGTAAAACTAAGTAGTAGACCAACTTTCCTTAACACATTGCTCAACAAGAACATGCCTATTAACAAGTTCTTAAATACTACAAAGAACTAATTAAGCCTTGTTCAAAAGCTGACATCCCTTACTGGCACATGTATCACAAGGCTCAAACAGCAACACTATTTAATGTAACAACTTGCAAGTGGAGCTTCACATTTCGCTGCACAAAGCTTACAGAGAGTTTTATTCTAGTCAATACTTGCTGTGGACATATTTGTACAAATTCTATATCCAATCACTAATAACTCTTAAGTTTTACAGATTTTGGAGCAGTTGTTTGCTTGGCTGGTCGGTGATCATAACTGTATACAACAGAGCTGGTCTCCATAAATACACAAATGAAGCATGAGTACACTTATTTTAAATTTGTGTTTATTTTTAGGCTCAAAACAAGTGCAACACTTTGTATTGAGAAAACTAAATCACTTTCTTCTTGCATATAAAAGGAGACCTATTGAGTCCATGAACAATCCAGCTCAAACCATTCTTTTTCCCCATGCAATTTAACTGGATGCTAAGGGTTCAAATTTTCAAGTTAGCACCAGTTTAGGTTATGTTAAATTAAAAATAAATATAGTTTCTGTTTTGTACTTAAAGGTCCCTCCAGGTCAACTTAAATACAGAACAAAAACTAACACCAAAACAAAACAAGCAATAAACCCACAACAACACAAAGCATAGCTACATACTGTTCAAAATGACAGCTTCTTCAAAGTTTCGCTTCTAAAAGGCCATGAGCTTGAAGATTCAGCGAGACTTCTTGAAATATATGCAAAACATGCAATTCCCATAAAACATTGATCACTGTTGTTTTGTTCTTGTGACATGTGACTTCTTTTAATTACATTCTTGTTGTGCCAGAACAATAGGGTCTTAATTTAGAGCCTGTCAACAACCCAACATGACAATGACCCAGCAATAAGCTCATTGGCAAATGGCTAAAAGAAGAGTGTAAACACTTAAGCAGTTGACCACACAAAGCCCCTGATTGGCTTGCTCCAGGACCTTATCACCTGCTCCACTCTGGGGACAGCAGCCATTGGCCAACAGTTTCAAACAATTAAAATAAAAACTGCTAATGTATGCTAATGACTGCTCTAAATGCTGGCTGTATTTGCATAACAAAGATAACTTTCTTCCTTTTGGCAGATATTGATCATGTCCAAACAGCAAGAAACAAAAGGCTTTTTAACTTTCAAAACAAGCCTTATAACAGCAGCCATGCAAAACGAATATCTTAGCACACAAAAACTGATGCAGAAAACAATCTCCAGGGCTTTATTTAGTCAAACTGGTCAGATTTCTTACTTAACTTCTGTATTTTTACTATCAAGTGCATGTACCTTACAGTGATAAGTTGTTTGTTAAGAAACTATTCAGTTGAATTTAATATTCCTGTGACAAAGATATGGCCAATAATTTGTTAAGCAAGTTGCTTAAAGGTCTTATAATTGTACATTATATAACAGGCTGCTGTCACTTACATTGTCAAGCAGCTACCTGTACATGTTGATAACAAAAACGACACACATCAAAATTCAGCTTACCATTTACTGTTGTTGCAAAATCATTGAAACCTTATGCTTATACCTTACAAAGTGTAGTACATCTGTTTACAGGGATATTAACACAACAAAGTTGCAGATCAGCACATTAGTGAAGTTATATAGTCAGAGCAGACATGCATGCATGCTTCTCTAGCTTCTGAACTCCTCTCTAGATATGTAACTAGTTGTGTGTATAACAGTCAGTCCATCTACAGACACAAGCAGCCATTTTACAACTTACTAAGGATTCTATAAAATAGGAACAGAACTTCTTTGCTATTCCTTACTAGACTAACATGTTAATCATAGCATTCCTTGTACAAATACCCATTTTAGAAATACTAGAGATTAACAACGCATTGACAAAAATATCACAAAAACACACAACATTTGGCATGCAAAGATGTTTTAAAATCAAAAATTTAAGACATTATAACTTTATAATCTTGGCAGTTTTATATTCTGTAGTTCTGAGGTGATAATTAACATACAACTCATTTATTAATTGTACCATCATATTTTCTCAATTAATTATTGTGTTTATTTTTAAAAACTCTGTCTCATCAACCTGGTGTTTAACTGGGGTACCTGAGCATCTAACAAGTTGGGGTTTATTTACGGTAACAAAATTTCTTCCATTTTAAGCTGGTCACTAATGGTGTAAACAAAGAGCATAACTTTAAATTAGCATCACACATAGTATTATTTCACATTGATAAATGAAACAAACAATGGCATAAACTTTAACGGAAAAGGTCAAGAGTCCGCAACAAAAACATACTCCAGACACTCTGTCAGCCGACAATTCACTGACAGTCCAATGATAGTCAACTGTCTGTCAGCTGAAAGTTTACCAACAAAACTGTCGGCCACTTGTCAGTTGATTGACAGCCGACAGACAGCCAACAGATGGCCGTCAGCCGGCTGAGAGGGTATCTGGAGTACACTTCGGTACAGATTCTTGACTTTTACCATTTTAACAATTACAAGTTTTTTCATAACTTTGGATGTCAAAAAACTAACATTTTATAACACTTCCTAATATGGGTTGGGATATCAAGATGTTAAGATGTAAGGCCCCTCATAAATGCCAGGACCCCGAGTTAATACCCACAACATTAATTATTTCATTAAAAACTCAGCCTTGTTGACCCAGTGTTTAATCAGATGCTGCTTAACAATTACTTACCATCAAAATACCAGTATATGTTGTTGGAGGCATCTGTGCCAATGGGCTGCACTCCCTGAAAATACAAATCACTGAAATATGGAAAACATCTTGCAATTCAAAACAATAAAAGGAACACTATTCAAAATATACACATACCTAATTCAAAAAAGGTTGTCTTCTGAATCGTTGCATTGTGCATTGTTGCATACCCAGAACTACATGCACCATGGATTTAGCGACTTTTTAAGTACCATTGTAGGTGCCTACTATGAGACAGCGACATTCGTGTAAGTCGTGTATTACCCATTGAAGCATTATGAACCACAATGGTTTGCGGTCTTGGCATGCACTGCAAACTAATTTAAAAATTTGCTACACCCATAGTGCATTCCGGTCTTGGTACGCAACAATGCGCAATGCACATCGCAACAACTCAGAAGACAACCTTTTATGAATTAGCTGTATACAACTTATATGTAGTTCTGACCCTAAAATCTGAAACAGCATAGTTACATATTCCACACTATTTTCCATTCGTACCATGAACTTTTAGGAAGTAACAACCTGCACAAAATTTAGTACTGAGCTCAACATTAAAAGTCAGGCACAAAAAAAAATCTATATCATTCTATTTTTATTCAATCAATCTTGTTCTGGACTTTCATATCTTTTTTTTTGCTCTTTTGGGCAGCCATGCCAGCTGCACTGGAAAACTAAACAATAATCATTACTGGTTCAAAACACTAAGGTGAAGACCAATTTTTTTTGTACCACTGTCAGTATTTTCAAGCTTTTCCGCTCTAAATCTTAAGTGCCTAGTATGTACAGTTAAATGTTAGAGTGGTAATTTATTTTAATTTGTAGCTCTACATTTCACTATTTCTTGGCGCATATGCATGCTTGAAGCAAGGGCACTGGACAGAAAACAACTATGTTTACTCAAAATATACTGGCAATTAAATTACATATTTTTCAGCTTTTGCTACAAACTTACACACACTCAGTTAGATCAAGTTGTAGCATTATCTATAATTTCAGTTTTAGATTTTGAATTCACAAAGTTTGACATGGATAAGTTCATTCTTGTTAATGAGTGCTTGAACCAAAAGTATTTTTGATCCCTGGAGTTTTGTGTGGGCTTGTGAACAATTAAGTTTTGACAAGTCCTTAATGTAATTTCTTTTACTGCTAATGGAATCACAATAGGTCAATTTAACAATTTTCAGACCAACAAATTGGAAGGGAAAATGCAGTTTCAGCTTGTTTGATTTTTTAAGCCTATCCAGCCTGAGCTTTCAGAGGTCTCACAGCCTGGAGGGTTGATTCAATCCCCCCCCCCCATAATAATTTATATATTATACATCCAAATGATGTAAAATTTGGGTCAATTAATAGGTTGCATAAGCTGTACACAAGTTTGAATCAATTTGTAATTAGGGCATGTGGCGTCATGATGACGTTACCACATCTGTTTTTTTTGGAGTATATTTAGCATTTCAAGGCCAATCACTTGTCAATTTATTTTTTTAATTAATTGTTCTAATTCGACCAAAACGAGGATTAGAATAGTTATTAAGTTTTGACTTATGTATAAAAATTAATATTAACTTTATTTCAAAGCACGACCCAACAACCTTGTGACCTGTATAACCTGTGAAGCCTTAACTTTCATATAAATGTGCTACCAATGCCATGTGTTCATTTTTGCTTACAGTTTTGCCAAAATGGTTGGAGAAGAAACATAAACAGTTATTTCTGTTACATCTTATCATCACTTAAAGTGATTAACTTAGAATGCATCCCAAACATCTTCTGAGGTTATAAGATTTTAAAGTAGTCGTTGTCCACTGTTTTATCTTGGTTGCTTTTCATTATTTTTAGTTAAAATTTTGGATACAGGAAAACAAGTGTTTAGTTTCCTTTGTCACATCGTATGGTGAATATATGTACAGAAAAAAAGTAATTAGGGTATTTTTACAAAATAGAAGTAATTTACCAACAATGCACCACTGTTTTCTAAAACGGAGCCATGTTGAAATACCTACTAGTTTCTTTTAGCTTCTAGTTGTACTTGTGTGAAGTTCTTGTACTGTAAAGTTCTTTCAGTTCGCTTCAATCATCACATCGATTCAAGATCAACTGAGATATTTGACAATCTCAAGTCCTTACTGAAGTAAGTGCTCACCGTCTTTTCCCCAGAATTATGCTTTAATTTCAAGTTTGATCTCTGTTTTGAGATATTGCATTAAGTGGAAAATGTCAGACACTTTCATTATTTACTTGTCTCCATGAGGTCCAGATGAAAGTGGTGAGCATACAGAGTGTGTCATTGCTGTTGACATGATCTGATCCATTTACTGGTTGACCTTGCAATTTAATAGCTTTCGTGCATGCGAAAACATACTTGAAAAAACAAATTCAAACACTCAGTGTTTGCAAAATGCATTTACTTCATGTGATTCAAGGAAAATTCGTTGCCTGACTCGTGAATTCCACATTAAATTTCACTTGAAAAAAAAGATATCGCACTCATCACTTCACGATTCATGCGATATAATTTTCCTCGTGAAATTTAATGTGGAATTCACTCGTCAGGCAATGAATTTTCCTATAGTATCTAAGGCTTGATTACCAATGAGGAGTTTGCAAATATTATAAAAACACACTACTCAAAAATTTGAAAATACCCTTTAATTCCACCATTACCATGGCAACAAACATGTCGCATGTTAGTTAAGGCGTGTCGTATTTCATATTGCTATTCCACATTCCTTGTCTCAATTTTTTCATACTGCTCAGTAAAACAAATTTTTTGAATTTCACAAGGGAATACAAAAAAGTTCATAAGTAAATCATAGACTGTTGGTGTTTCGTTATCATAAGTGGCTCTGCAACATTCTGGAAATACTGATGCTGAGCCAAGTTAATAAAGTGTTTAAGAATAATTTAATTTTTTCCCCTTCTCTATTGTATTTTTTCAAATCCCCTGTTTATGTTGACCCCCTTCCCTTCCTGTTTAACAATTCTTTAAAACCCTTGAAGCCCCCCATTTAATTTGACCCCCTGTTCATTTTGAGCATCAGAGTACCCGTAATCCCTTGTCCTGTTTATTTTTTTCATGCTGCTATCCTGCAACCCTTGTCCAATTTTCCTTCCCAACATGAGTTTGTACTTTCCAGTTTTAGTCTTATATGCTCAAACTACTTACTGATAATCTTTTGACATCCAAAAAACACACCACTTAAGCTGATTTTATTCTTTCTTTTGTATCAAAACAAAGGGTTCATTCCTCTGCTCAATGAAAGCTCCTCACAGACGGATTTAATTCTACATATATCACTAAAAGTGTTTTCTATCCATGGGTCTTTTACATCCCCTTGATGCACAGTATTTCAACTTTTGTGTTCAAAATTATTTTTTGTGAGAAAACCAACAATTTTTTTGCATTATTAAATTCAATATAAATTTAACATAATTGTAGTTACTAATTATAAGGTTACTCACTGTTGAGTCTGAATCAAGAAAATCACCAGCAAAGTCTTTCAGTTCTTTATCATCATCATTATCAGTTATGAGATCTATGACAAACTTCAGCAGCATTACCTGTAATGTACAAAACAAAGGGGAACTCGTTATTGGAGCCCTGCTTTGTGGGTTAATCTTTGCCCCTGTTGGCAAATAGTGTAAATAAATTAAAAATAAACAAAATATTTTAATAAAACAGCCAACTGAATGTTATCTAAATTTGTAAATTTTATCAATGTTATGTCATGCGCCTTTGAAGCCAGGTATCTGTCATTTTGGTGAATTTCCAAGCATCTCTAACAACAATTGGTGGCAAATTATTTGGCATTTTTCTCAGTGAGTTTTAATTTACTATCCAAAAAGCAACTGAGATCGATTGCTGGAGTTTATGAAAGTTGTATATTCTCTTTTTAAAACAAAAGAGACAAACTTGTATCTTCATGTAGACGTTATAATCACTTTTTTCAAGATCAGGGTTCTCCCCAGAGGGGTGTGGAAATTTGTGCCAGAGGGGTGGGAATTTGCAAAACAATGCCATTAATTCGCATTACAATGAGTTAAATGTGCATAACAATAAAAATTCTATAAAATAGCAGGGTGTTTTACCACTCTAAAACGCTTTGGGGAGAACCTGAGATTATAGTAAGAATGTCTAATTCTGGGTATGAATGTTCTCAGATATTATAGGGATTTCAGCCTCAAATGAACTTAAAACATTCTCAAGCATATCTCTCAGTGCTGGTTGTACATAAAACATGTTTTTCACTTGCACAGACAAAACAGAAATAGAAACATGTTTTAATATTTGCCCCTACCCAGGCTGGCAACATAAGTCACACACACACAACACTTTTTGCCATGTTCCGCTGACAAACATTATTACAGATACATGGCTCCATGATTCTTCTGCAGTATCTGAAGTAAAAGTTCTCCACTTTACCTCTTTACCTTATGCCATCCCAATAAATGTTCCATTCCCATAGCCTAACCAGCCCATTTTTTTTCGAAAAGTAAAAAAAAAATCCAGTTTTACTAGTCAAAGAACCATTAAGTACTTGAACTAACAAGCACATGTGTAACCTTTTTTTAAACAACAATTGGTATGATGTAATGATCTTGATATTAACATTTTTAAAGGCTTCTTAATTAGACATTAATTAGATAATTTTGGTAACACACATCTTTTACCATCGATTAAATATATATTTTACAGATTTTAAAAATGCGTTCATTCTTTTTTTTATTTTTCCCAACTGACTATCCCACCATTTCAAAAGACAGGGGGGTACGAAATGAAACATTTTACTGGGATGGCCTTATAAAAAGGTTGTTATAAAAAAGATTGTGGGAGCTCATTGTTCTGATGGCCTATACATCATTACATGTGATGAATGCGAAGTGATATAAGCATGCATACAAAAAATACAACATTCAAATAATCCCAAAAGAAAGCAAGTTATATCTATATCATATCACAGGGATAACGTTGTATTAAGAACAATTGTAATCCAATCAAATTAACATCTCAATCAGTTACTTGACCTTGAGCGCTGACTAGTACATACGCGACATGACACATGTAGGCACTGGATATAGGATTTTAATAGATCATGTACTTAGTAAAAATCAACTGCACCAAAATGTAATTAATGGTATGCACGACATTATTATAGACACGCCGATATCAATTGTAAATTCACTTAGTTTCGTTAAAGGCCATGTAAATTTCATCTACAAGTCGACAGTTTAAGCAAGTACATGTACTTCCTTTTTTAACATATTCAAAGAAAGAAAAAAAAACACGCAAAAGATACTCAAAAAATTATTTGATATTTTGCTTCTGCAATATGGTAGCTAACTACTGCTTAAGTTATAAGTAATGGACCATTTTTGGAAACGCCCACGAATTCGTCTTTCAACGACAATTGCATGTTTACATACGCGCTCTTCCGGGCTCAGGTCGCAATACTGGCGTCCATCTCGGAGAGGGTTCTTTTCTGATTCCCGCTCCTCGAGCTCTTCTCTCATGTAATCTTGCCAGGAAGTCATCCTGTAACGCATTGGAGACCCCAAAGGGCAAAATAATTAGCTGCCTCGACTTTCAAACGTTAGTGTAAAGGTTTCACACAAACATGCACACGTCCAAAAATCGATGTCCGATTAAATTCACTTACAACTCTTGCGAATCTTTTTATTTTAACATAAACACGCTTTAAAACTTACTTGATATCCTGTCTTTGCGAAAGCACTCGAAGAAGTCGTGAAAAAATCCCAAACAAGGTCAGGTTATCAGGTTCCACGAACGAAACTTCCAAATCCTATTCAAGCCAAGGAAGTTGTTGTTAGTCAACAGGGAAAAAGCAGCGGGAGCAAAATTCAAAAGTGAGGGCTGCGAAGAGGACACCCTCGCGAGAACTCCTTGACTAAACTTGTTCTTCATTGCAAATGCAGTGATAAACCACACTTGACCCTTTGCTAAATTAACAGTTAGATCTATTTTTGCAGAAATGCAAAAGTTACCAGCTAAAGTGAAGACGGTGAACACAACCTACCTGGACAGAGAAGTGAATAAATCCAAACTTCGCTTGGAATACTCGCAAGAACTGGGATACGAAAACAAATTCCCACATCGAACGCATTCCATCTGTCGGTTGGGGTACTGAAAGAAATACAAAACATCACTGATTCAATTTTTGGCCTTTCTTACCTTAAGCAATTTCATACACATTTTCACAATTTGTCCAACGTGTGACAAGTGAAATTTGAGTTTTCACGCGATGACAGCCCACAATTAGTCACATTGAGAAACGATTCGTGTGATAAGTAAAAAGAACAAACAACACACAACACCCTAGGGAGCCCCTAAAACAGTCTTAGAGAAAATCTGAGGTATAAAGAAATACCATGCTTTTTACGACGTCCCATGATGGAGATAAATTTATCAGTCAAAGCTGCTCCAAGACTTCCATTTGAAACGATTGCAGAACCAACGCAGCTCGCGATAAGCAAAGTGCGAGGACGTATCAGCTTACTACAGCCTCGCTTCCGCGATGCCAAAACAAAACGTCATGTTTTGACACGTGACTTAAAGTGTGTCACTCAATTTGAAGTTGTCGTGGTAACCAAAAGAACTTCCTTCATTTCAAACTGTCCGGAAGGAATCAATAAGAAAATGATGAAACAGTGAATTTTCACTACTTTTAAAAGATCATTCAGCTGCAGCATAAAGTTCAGGGATGAATTTGGATGGGGCTCGAGGGGTCTTTTACTGACCTTTGTAAAGCGTAGCCAGTCGTTGGTGACCTTCAGGATACACGCTTTTTTTTAAAAAAAAGAAGAAATTTATAAGAACGAGGCTCAAATTTGGCCAAAAATTAAGAAGAACGCAAGAACAATCCATGCTGGGATTTGAAATAATAAATGAAAAAAAAGAATTTTTTTACTCAAACTCGACGCGACTGTATCAAGCGATGAATTACTCCAAGTCCAAATGTCGAGATCGATCGAATTTCCATCGCGATGATTTAGTTCGACTTGATGATCAAAAGAACGGTATATTTGCAAACTTCTAGAAGTTATTTCTTGCTGTTGTTGTTCCTATGAGTATTTTTAAAAAATAAGAACAACTTAAGAACAATTGAGGCTGAAATTTCCTAAAAAGTACACTCTATTTTTTTTTTATAAGAACCAGTAAATTTTGGCTGAACCTGGGGTTGTTCTTAGTTTTTCCCATACATTTTAGCCAAATCTCAGCCTTGGTGTTCTGGATTTTTCAGTGACATTGCAATCATTAAAATGTTTTAAAACTCTCTGTAAAAGCATATGTTAAAATAAAACACATGAAAAGATTTTGCTCATGGTAATATGACTCATTAATATGAAAACGAATCTAAATGCAAAGGTAAGAACAAGTTAGAACTGTTTATTGAAATGTAACTATTTATTAGAATTTATTACTATTTCAAAGACTTTTGCTTTGACAATACTAAACGGTCATGTCAATAAAGCATATTATTATTAAATTAATTATTAGTAGTATTGAAGGTTTTACCGTGTTTAAATAAAGCTTGTATATATGTATATATATATACCACGTTTATCTACGTTCACCCTTATTCACCTACGTTATCCTTCGCTGAGGCCCGGTAGACCATGTGTATCAACGTTCACTCTTGTTCGCCTACGTTATCTTACGCTGAGCCCCGGCCGTAGATCATGTTTATTAACGTTCAACCATGTTCGTTTACGGTAGTACCCACGTTCACTTTGTTCGTTTTGTAAACCTTGGTTCACACTAGCGACGGAGACGGAAGCGGAGACGGAAGCACGAAGCTCCATATAAACTCTGTAAAACGGAGAC
>JAOBRG010398322.1:0-10192 GCA_027574985.1 Umimayanthus nakama | reverse complement strand
AAGAAATGTAATAATAAAATTTAAAAAAAATAAAACCAGCAAACTTGAACGTGAACAACACTAAAGGCGATGTAACACTGATGAACATTAGCCGTGAAAAAATTGTATATCTTGTGCAGTATCCGAAATAAAAGTTCTTCGCTTTTTCTCAGTCTCGAGTTTGTTCTTAGAATGTTATTAAATTCTGGGCTTTTTTCGACATACTAGGAGTGTTCTTAATCCATAAGAAAAGGTTCTTATAAGAGAGAGACAGTATAGTTCGCATGATCAGACACGGACATCGAAAATAGAACAACATTAATGTTGCAACATACAGTCACAGTGTTGACCATCGTGTCACTGTTTCAGGATGTTCGACACTGCACAAGCTTATGATAATGAGGAAGCAGTCGGCGAAGCTGTCAAGGAAGGAGGCGTGCCACGTGACGAAGTCTTCATTGTTTCCAAGATCCATCCTCGGTTCCTTGGTTATGACGAAACTCTCAAGTCAGTTGAAGAGTCGTTACGGCGACTAAAGGTGAGCAGTGCGTGTATATCCCCACAAGCTCTCTTGCTGAATTGTTCTGCAAACTAGAAAAGAATTGCGTTCATAAGTTGTAGAGTAAACTATTTGGGGCCTGTTCAGAGAAGAACAAGTGTCCTTAGGTATGACGGTTACCCTAAGTCAGTAGTTGGATTTCCCTCCTCTTTATGTACTAATTGTACTAGTTTAATTCACATGGAAGGAAGGGTAGTCCGCGGGCCTAGGGTAGCCCCACCTTGAAACTGGGGGCAACCGTCCTAAGTAGTAGAGTCAACTTTTGTTTACATAAGTCCATGTGAAAGGGCTAGCCCTTGATGATAGGGCTGGCTATGTTTTCTTTGTTGGATAATTGCAACTCCAGCCCTACTCTCTGGAGACGACGTCTTTCGAACACCAAATATGTTAATATTAAACCACAAAGCTGAGATGCTGCCGCTAAAGACGACAAAAATTTCATTTGACTACAATTTCTTAAAATCGTAAATGAAGTAAGAAGTTTAAGTTTTTGATTTTGATAAATCAACTTTGTCGTAGATGGATTATGTTGATCTGATGCTCATACACTCGATGGACTGTGATGAAGGGCCTGGGGCGAGATTAACTTGTGAAAAAGGTGAACCAAAAGGATCTTGGGAAGACTCCTGGAAAGCATTGGAAGCGTTAGTTAAGTCTGGTAAGAAAGTCATTTGTGTTTTATGCTCGTAAACTTGGATTGCTCTTTATACTGCGTACGAGAATCATTTGCTTCCACTTTCTCAGAATAAAACATGCAGATAATTGAAGTTCATAGCGAACGTTCATAGCGAACACTTAGTTGTGGTTTTTGCAACGCCACGAAAAATATTTAATACACTGTAATCGATGTCTAAAAGTCTAAAGGATTTTCACTTATAAAAGCCGCTATTCAATTGATCATTTCCAGGTAAAGTCCGCAGTATTGGCGTTAGTAATTACGAAGTTCACGACCTTAAGAGACTGTTGCAGATTGCAACCGTACCACCTTCCGTCGTACAGAACTGGTTCGACCCGTTTAACCAGGATAGGAATGTTCGGGAACTTTGCAAGTCATCAAACATCCACTATATGGGATACAGGTACTGGCAGCGGCAACTGTAAAATGGGGGAATATCTAGACAAGCAGACAGACAGTTAGCAGATGTTTGGTGGTCCGCAGAGATTTTCACTGGTAACGGACATTTGAAGCTGTTAACCCACAGAAAGCGGACTGGAGATTTTGTTTTCAGTATCATGACTTAGCCAATGGCTCGAACACGCTTGTTACTGTCATAAAGCCGATCCTGTTCAGTTTTTGACTCATTCTCCTTTTGGTTTTCTCGGCTGATTGCTGATGAAAAGCTGCAACATGTTTGCGTGTGCCACGGACTTTTCAGTGGCTCGTGGAAGATTCTAGTGGTCTGGGGCCAGCGGACCACCATTAAAATCGAACCCTGGATAGTCAGACAGGCAGGCAGGCAAACAAACAAACAAACAGATACATGTAGACAGATAGACATATTGTGGTTTTAAATGTGCTATGTATATGACAGACAGATAACCTCCCCAATCTTTTAAATTTGTTTGTGCTTAAACTCAAAACATTTGTGAAGGATTTCGTCAAATCAAAAAAGAAGCAGCAAAGAAAGATTGAAAAACAACATTTTATTGCTGGTCAAAATATCATCACTTCATTTTTCCAAAGAAAAACGCCAGTTCTACTCCGAGTCGGAATCTTTCTTTCCGTTTGGTAATTTCTTTCTTTTTTTCTACCCAAATACTTAAGCTTGATAAAAGCTTCTCCTTAATCCGAAACATAAGAAATGGGTTTTCTTTAGTGTCATGTTTCACCCTTTTCTGTGGAGCTTTAACGATGTTTTGTGAATTTTCATCTAGAAAGACCAAAAATTGGGAGGGGTAGATAGACTTGTACCGAGATAATTTATACCTACCTGGTCACCTTGTCTTTTATTGTTGCGTTACAGTACACTCGGTAGCGCATGGGCAGAAGAAGGCTACGGCTCAAACCCTGTCATGAACGATGAAGTACTCCGGAGAATTGCTTCCAGATTCGACGCTTCAATTCCTCAGCTTGTTCTTAGATGGGCAGTAGAAAATGACGTCATTGTTATCCCACGATCTCGCAACCCAAACCACATCGAGACGAACTTCAATTTTCACCACGTGGCGCTCACAGATTCAGATCACAAGTATTTCAGCGACTTAGATGGTCAACTCTCGAGTTCAGAGGACAGCGAAACGCTCGAGACCGGAATAGAGAGCGAGAGTGGTGGCGAGAAGAGTGGGACTGATGATAGAACCCAAGAAAAACAAGAAGATGCAAGCGATGAACCCGAGGAGGGTAAGTAATATAAATGTACAGAGAAACAGTGACAAAATACAGTGGAATATAGGATGCATTCAAGCATCCAGAGCTAAAGAGGATTGGTATGGCTCCGACTTTGCGTGAAACATTTATTAATAACTGGAAACATAATTAAGAAAGGTGCGATCTTTCAATAGCAAAGGGCCATTTCAAACTTGAACATAATTCTAGAGTTAAGAGGGTTTTCGGTAAAGAAAAGTATGTAGATCTTATTTGGAACTCGAAAGCCCGAAGCGCAGTAACAAAAATACGATTATCAGCCCATCATTTCCCAATTGAGCGCGGGCGTTACCAGAATATTGAGCGAAATGATAGAATGTGTACCATATGTGATGAAAACGTTATGGGCAATGAAATCCACTTTGTAATGTACTGCTCAAATAAGTTAGTGGTCGAAGAAAGAGAAATTTTCTTTAGAGATATATATATATATATATATAAAATAAATACATTATTACAGGAACTTGATTTAGATAGTCTGTTTTATTATATTTTAAGCATGAAGGGCGAAAATAATATCAAAAGAAGTAGAGACTATTGTTCGAAAATACTAGAAATTTTTGATTTAGAAAGTAGAAATCTGAGATAAAAGGACGTTTTAATACGTTTTGTTTATTATTTTATTTGTTTTAATATGTATATCGAGTTTAATTAGTGTAGTTTAAATTTTATTCATTTCATCTTGAATATTATTTTTGTACCGATGTCTCAAGCGGAGTCAAGGTAAATAAACTATTGTTGTTGTAAACTATTAGCAAAGAGAGACGGACCTTGCAGTTAGGAGGATCCTTCGTTGGCTCCAAATTTATTTTACCATGAAAAAGGTTGAGGTCAGACTCGTATTTTTTGTATTATGCAACAACTGTTTACAGTAAGATTGTTCAATGATTTGTAAACAAAAATACGTTGGTAAAGGAGTCCTCTCGATTAGAGAAGTCTAAAGTCAAGATTTTTGACTGGAAAAAATAGCAAATGGAAAACGACCTTAGTTTGCCTAATTACCAGGCATCTTTCTCTCTTCGTGTGCACGGCCATTAACTCCCAGATTGATCTTAGTGACGTCACAAGGGATGAACTCCCGGCCATTCGTCTCTGTGATGTCAGGGAAACCAATTGTACCTTAGCTCCTAAGCAACGAATGGCTGAAAACTAGAGAAGCGGTACAGGAACTAGGCAAGACCTTAATCAGACTTTAGCCAAACCTTTATCAGCCTCCAACGCTGTCGCCTTGTTTCTTTTACAAGTAGCGGTGACCAGTTGCCCGAAGACTTGTGTTTCATCTTAGAAAGCCTTGAGTTGATGGAGTTGATGACCGATTCCCCTAATATTCCTCAAAACTACACAATCAAGTTGCTTACACTAAATGTGTACAAGGAGAATCTTAAATAGATAGGTGACTTAACTGCTAAACGCAATTAGTTTTATAGTTATCTTGAAACCAGATAACCAAATAACCAGAGCCCGTTTCTTTGTTTATTCTTTTTTTTTAATCGTAATATCCGAGTGTGGTAGATAAGTACTTGTTCTTTTTTTGCGGGAGTGAAACTTTGCTCGAACTGTTTCATTTTGAACATAGGTGCTGAAAGAACCAAACCGAAGCTCACGCCAGAAATTGACGATAAAGTTGTCTTAAACCAGAAAGTGGACATGAAGGAAGCTACGGTGTTTGTTGGCGTCGACGACCACTGGTTGTACGCTTTTGATGCCAATACAGGGCAAGTGAGGTGGAAGTATGGCACAGCGGACGAAACTGGTTCCATGTGTGCTTTCAATTACGATGAGACCGTGGTTTACTGTGGTACTGATGACAAGTCGATCCGCGCTTTGAACCCCGTCGATGGTTCACTTATTTGGAAATTTAAAACGGAAGGTGCTGTGACGTCGTCGATTCGAGTTGGTGAAGATGGCACTTTGTACGTGGGTTGTCTTGACAAACACATGTACGCTCTAAAGCCAGGTGTGCTCTTTTTTTGCTCAATGGTTAATCAATCATACCTATAATACTACTACTACTACTACTACTACTACTACTACTACTAATAATAATAATAATAATAACAATAATAATAATAATGATAATACTAGAAGTAATAATAATACTAATTCTACTACTACTACTACTACTACTACTACTACTACTAATAATAATTATTATTATTATAATTATAGTAATAACAAAAATAATAGTAGTAATAATAATAAGAAGAAGAAGAACAACAACAACAGCAACAGCAATAATGGTAGAATAATAATAATATTAATAATAATTGTAACAAATAATAATAATAATTGTAACAATAATCGTAGTCATAACCATGATCATAATAATCATAATCATAACAATATTATTAATAGTAATCACCATCATCTGAATAATAGTGATAATAATAACATTAATAATTAATATAATAATTATAATAGTTTGTTGTTGACTTATAATCAGCTTGTATTCCATTTCTTTACAATAAGCAATGATTAGTAATGATAGTGGAATGCAATTCGATTTGTAATCATTGCGAGTGATAAACGATTGATGAGCGCGGAGCGTAAATCCCATTTTTTTCACTAGTGTTGGGTTACAAACATAATTGGACGACACGATGTTAAATTACAAATTTATTATAAAAATGACAATTTCCGAAAAAGAAAGAAAACATAAACAAAAACGTTGCATCTTGTTTAAATAACTGTTGCTGCTAAAGTAAAACACTTCATTTTGTTCAGTTGGCGACAGTTTCTCAGAGGTTGGTGGCTGCCGTTCATAGCAACTATTTTCCCGTCGCTGATTGGTCAGAAAGTGACAGTGCTCACCGTACAACGACATACTCACGCATACCAAAACTTTACCTCTATTCTGGTTTGTCATAGAAACATCCAGACGCGTGGACGCATATGCATGTACGGATACACACGATCACAAAGCGCTCAAACTGAAATACACCTGCACAATATGCCATACTCACATGCACACTCAGAAACATACATTCACGCCCGTCATATGCGCACAGACACACATGCAGTCGCAATCACAAAAGAAAGCTAACTCATACCTTACTGATCCCCACTTAGGATATATACTTCATCCCACAAACTCGTAACGTGACCATTAGGGTGCTGGGAACCTGTTTCAACTACAACTTCCTCATAGTTATGCTATTGAATTACATTTTCGTTTATTTTAGCTTATTTTTTGTGTAAAATTATTTATCCAATATAATTTACTAACACTAGATACTATCTATATTTAACTAACAAATATATAAAGCACTTTTTTTCAGCTGACCCTAAGCCATTTAAGCCTCTGGCTTTGACCTAACTATTGTAAATTACTCGTGCTGTAAGAAAAAAAGGTTTTCCCCTTTCTTGTCTGTGTTGCTCATTCGTTTCTTTTCAGTTAAAATATTTTAAAAGTGATAATGTGTCAATTTGAGAAATTGAAAACTTTAACTTTGAAGGCGCATGAAGATTAAAATAACTCAAACTTTGTTGTTCACGTTTGCTAAAAAGAACTGCAAAATTGAGCTTTTCACGTTCTGTTTTCTAAAAGGACGAAGGAAAGCGACCAGCTGGTTGCATTCTCACGTAAAGTCATTGTATTCTGTAATTAAATGTATTCAGTGTTGCCATGGTCCTTGAAAATCCTGGAAAGTCCTGGAATCGGAAAAAGATAATTCCAGGCCCTGGAAAGTCCTTGAATTTGGGTTGCGGTCCTTGAAAATCCTGGAATGGGCAAAGTTTTTCACTGTAGCTTTACGTAACAATCAAAATGAGCTGTTTGTCACAACCAGACAGTTAACCTTTGGTGGCACAATGTATGAAAAACCAAAACGGAGGCTCAATTTTCCCAAGAAGAAAGCTTTATAAAACTTGTTGCCGATTTAATATACAGAACGACTAAGCTTTTTTGGTACAGAGAGTCATTGAATTTGCTCGAAAAGGTCCTGAAAGTCCTTGAAAAGTCTTTGAATTTCAAATCCAGTTAACAGTGGCAACCCTGAGTATTGTTGAGTTTTGTATTAACGTTCTCGCTTCTTCGTTTCTAAACAGACGGTTCGCTGAAGTGGAAGAAGTCCTTTGCTGATGAAGTGTGGACCTCGCCAGCTCTTCAAGATGGCGGTCGTGCTCTGTTCATGGGAACGATGGCTGAGGATGCTGACAGTTTCTTTGCTCTTGACGGCAGAACGGGCGACGTCCTGTGGAAACGGAGCCTTGGGCCATTGTTTGCTTCCCCGTCTCTTTCATCTGATAACAAGGTAAGAAGTATTAAATGAACTGTCCTCTTTCATCACTCCCAGTATAGTTTATATACCTTCCTAGCCTCTTGCATCTGATAACATGGCACGGGATGTTAATTGTACTCAGTCTTCTTTCATCTGGCAACAAGCTACTGGGTGTAAAGTGAACTGTCCTCTTCTATCACTCCTTGTGTAGTTTATTGACCTTCCCCATCTCTTTCATCTGATAACAACATAGTGGATATTAAGTGAACTCAGTCCGGCTCTTTCATCCGGTAACAAGATTTTGGGTGTAAAGCGAACTGTCCTCTTCAATCACTCCTTGTGTAGTTTATAGACCTTCCCATTCTCTTTCATCTGATAACAACGTACAGAATATTTAACGAAATGTCCTTTTTCATCTGACAACAATGTATGGAATATTAAGAGAACTGAGTCTTCCATCACTCCTTGTGAAGTTTATAGACCTTTCCCGTCTCTTTCATCTCATAGGTTATGTAGTGTTAAGTGAACTACACTCTTCCATCACTCCCTGTGTAGTTTATAGACCTTCCCCGTCTCTCTCATCTGACACGAAGGTACGGAGTATTAAGTGAACTGTTCTCTTCATTCACTCCCTGTAAAGATTATAGACCTTCCGTTACTACCCACTGATTGTGTCGGTTTGATTAGTTGAAATCAGCTCAGGGAATCACTTTGTACACAGATGGTGTTCGTGTGTTCGTTCGATGGTAACTGTTATGCTTTGGACACGAGCTCCGGCAAGACGCTCTGGGTGTTTGAAGGTGACTCCGGATTCCAGTCTTCCCCGGTAGTTAGCAAGGCTACTGGCCTTGTATTCGTGGGCTCAAGTGAAGGGAATATCTACTGTATAGACAGCAGTACTGGAAAACAGAAGTGGGTTCGAACAGGTAAGTTTGCAACCTTTGAAGGTCTGATACACTTTAAGTTACTGTTAGAAAGACCTGTAGAGGTTTTTATAGCATTCTTATTGTTATGTGCTATATCTTTGCAGGGAAAGGAGAGCTGTATTCGTCGCCTTTCCCCACCCCTGATGGGAACGTTTACATTGGTTCAGGAGAAGGCGAAGTCTTGGCGCTACGGCAAGCAGACGGGTCAGAGGTTTGGTCTTACAAGACAGAAGGCAACCTGTTTTCCTCACCACGCCTCACAAGAAACGGTCTGCTTATCATCGGGGGTCTGGACACGTATATGTACGCGCTAAAAGCGGCTGATGGGAGCCTGATGTGGAAATACAAGACTGATGGGCCTGTTGTGGGGACAGCGCTGATAAACGCTGACCATGCTGAACCGAAGGCGTAGAAACCAGATACATTGCTCATGGAACAAAGCAAACATCTAGAATATTCATAAGAAATAATACGTAAAATTCTTAAACTATTAAGGCCGAAAAACGTTTAAAAAACTCGTTTCGTCATTCTCCTGCTCAGTAGATTTTATGCTGTAACTGAAAAAGCTGTAACTTTAGAGATATGCCGTGCGAATTGTATATTGACGAGAAATCTTTTATTTTGTACTACTATATTCTAATTTTCTAATTTATTTAGCGAAAACAAAATATGAAATCTACTCTGTGATCTCTGTCTCTTAAATGTTGTTTTTATAGCTTTGACTTGCCTTTGTAAACGAAAGAAACCGTGGGTTTTGATTTGATATGCCTTGTTTTATTGATAAGTGTTCAAATGCTCATTTACTTGGGTTTTCGATTTGAAAAAGTGTTGCTACCCCTTTAGGAAACAAGAAACAAAAGTTCTCTGAGCTTAAAAGCCTCTTACAGTTGAGAAAAACTGCATAAGATGCAGATTCCGAAATAGGTGACGGTTTGAGTTTACAGGTTTAATGCCACTTTTGGAACTCCTTGAAAACTGCTTGAACTCAAGGGTGCCTGAAAAGCCCCTGAAATTGGGGGTTTTTGGTAATACTTACATATAAGAATTGCAATTAGTTTTAATTGTTTGCTGTGCTGCGCATTGCACTTTTGTTTTAGTATTTTTTGTTATTTTCCAAAAGGCTTACAGCTGCCCAGAAAAAGCATCAGTTTATCGGTATTACCCCTCGTACCCAGTCGCTTTAGTTGGCTGAAGAAAGGAGACAATCCTTTGCGTGCCCATAAAGGCGACTGGGTACGAGTCTGCCTATTTTGTAGCCTTCATAAAGCCTGGAGCGAGCATGGAGTCGAGGCTTCCTACCAAGCCTCGAGTCCATGCTCGCTCCAGGCCTCATGAATTCGGTGTATAAATTTGTGTTAGCCCTTAATCACAACTCCTCTTTCTGGGGCCATCCAAGTATTTCATAATTTAAAGGGATATGTGTGTTGGGGAGGGGTGGGGGAAGGGATCTTCAAACCGGTCAAAACCATTACACGCTTTTTTTAGAAGAATAAACTTTATGAGAACACCCAGGCTGAGATTTGCCCAAAAAATAAGAACAAGCTAAGAACATTTTAAAAACCAGGCTGAAATTTTGATCAGAAAAATTCAAGATTTTTTTTAAATCCTTGTACACAGATTGAGATGTAGACAAAAACAAAACTAGTCAAAAATTAGCTGGTCAACGGGCGTTGGGAAAATGATAAGCATTCTTCATCACGTTCACTAAGGGTGCGTTCGATTGACTATATTCCGGAACAGGAATACACGGAATATTTCGGAATAGCTGTTCGATTGACTTGCTATTCTTATTCCGGAATACTCGGAATGTATTCCAACCATTCTGCTCCTGAGGCCGGAATAACTGGAATAAAACGGAATAATGACGTAATCTCTCAGCGAAGCTGCGCGCTGGCTTTGAAAATAAAATGGCGGCTCTCGGCGATGTACTGGAAGTAGAAATGTTACGTAAGAAAAGCTAGTCCTGGACTCGTCAGGAAACATTGATGCTGATAGCTTTGTATGATGAAATGAAGGAGAAGTTCAACAATGTAAATTATAACCTTCAATACGAACGGCGGCTGTTTTACCCTGTATATGCATCTGTTTAGCAATGACTAAAAATAGGAGCTCTTCTTCATCACTTTCATTATCTTCGTAGCCG
>JAOBRG010398300.1:0-10194 GCA_027574985.1 Umimayanthus nakama | reverse complement strand
TACGTGGGTGAGGGTATGGAGGAGGGAGAGTTCTCTGAGGCTCGTGAGGATCTGGCTGCACTGGAGAAGGACTACGAAGAAGTTGGGGTGGACTCTGTGGACGAGGAAGGAGAGGACGAAGCAGAGGAGTACTAGATTCAAAACTGTTGATTGGTCACAGAACAGAACCACCCTTGCGTTTCTTTGTGGCTCTGTTTTAAAGAATTCGTAGCCTGTTGTTTGTTAAAAAAATAAAACCGTTTCAGAACGACGCTTCTCTTGTTTGCTTAATACTTGATATATCGTTGTTATTGTTGCATGTTATTATTGTTATTGTTTTATTGCCATTTTCATTGTTATTGTCATTGTAAGTCTTATTGTTATTGTGGTTGTTTAAATCAGTGTTGGTGTTGATGTTAGCGACAGCGTCATTGTTGTCGTCGTTACCCTCTGTTGTTATCGTTAACGACATACACTGTAATATATCATTATTTATTAATGTAAAGTGTTGACATCAACAAAATTTCATTTGTGTTCCTGGAAAGCCCTACTAATAAAAAGAAAAGAAAAAAGTAACAACAAGAAACTTGCATAAAGCCTTAGCCTTCCTCCGAGGCTGCTCATGAGCAAAGGGCAAGGGGGGAGGGGGGGGAGGGAGAAGGCTTGGTGGGGATGGGGCTGGAGAGGGATTCAAGGTTTTTATTTGCTGCAATTGTGTTGACTTTACTGTCCCTAAATACGCCCCCTGAACTCTCGGATAGAGGTGCACGACGTTATTATACTGTAATTATCAGTTGCAGATAGTGGTCGTTACTTTACCACTTAAAATAAGTCAGTCACAAACTCTCATATCACTTGAAACCCTTTGGCCTAGTTTAGACATCGTGCTTTCACCGCACCGAACTCAATTCCATTTGGCGCGGTGTCTCGCACGGTCAAAGCACGATTACGTTTTGGACACGGCACCGAGCACCGCACCTAATTTCTTTTGGACTAAAATATTTTGGTTGCTCAGCCTTACCGCGCCAAGTTCTGGCACAGTGCTTAATAGGTGTGCCAATTTAGACATTGAGCTTTCGGCGTGCTTTTACCGCGCCAAATCGAAATAGTTGAGTTCGGCGCGGCGAAAGCACGATGTCTAAACTAGGCTTTAGGTGTGCCATCCTTCTCCCGTCATTCCCCGTCCCAGGGGAGCCGTCTATTCCTTATGATATCCCAACTCAGCTACACGCTTTTTTATAAGAACAATTTTGTAAAACAACAAGGCTCAAATTTGGCCAAAAATTAAGAACAACGTAAGAACAATCAAGGCTGAGATTTGGAATTAAAAACGTTAGGTTTACTTTTCTTAATAAATTCTATTTTTGTCCTCAAACTCGGCTGTATCGAGTGTTGAAATACTCCGAGACCGAATGTTGATGTCGATCAAATTTCCATTACGATTTATTCGGCTTGATCTGATCACAAATTAGGTGTATTTGGGATGTTTTAAGAGTTATTTCTAACTGTTGTTGTTCTTAAGCTTATGAGTAATTTTAAAATAAGAACAGCTTGAGAACAATTGAGGCTGAATTTTCCTAAAATTAAAGTTAAGAACAATGAGGCTCGGCCAAAATTTACTGGTTCTTATAAAAAAGCGTGTACTGTTACTTTTTTAAGAACACGGAGCAAGCATAAAAATGGCTAAGCAATGCTCTCCTTTTGAAATATTTCGCGGAAGCAAATTAAACGGGAACAAAAAATGGCAGACCACATGGTCGTCGAGCCACTGAAACAATAAAGTTTACCTTGTAAAGTGGTTTTAAAAAATATCCATATTTATCTATGTTTAGGGCACGTCAATTCGCGAGAAAGGAGCTCTTGTAAAATATTTTTACCGGAAAGGATCAATGACTGTATATTTACGCACTTTTAGATTCTATACCTTAAGCTGTAAAGCGCTATTGAATTTTATTTAAAAAGCAATTTTCCTATTATTTTTACGCTTAATGAAAAGCGGTTACGCCAACAGTTAATGGTTTTAGAAATTTTTATGTCGGTGACTAGAGACAAATTTTGTGCTTTCATTTATTTTGAATTCAAACTGAACCGGCGTACTTGGCAGCTTGAATGAGGTCAACACTTTAACTTGAAGTTAAACTGAAAGTAATTCTTAAAGTATTTTCCTTTTATTTTGTAAATCAATATTTAGCAATCAGCATTTCTAAACGTTTTTATAGAACTGTTCAAACAAGTTCTTTTTAAAAAACTACAAGTTTGTAAGTAGCACCGAGTTAAGGCATAGAAGTTAGCCTGTGAAGCAAGCACCCAAAAGTAGAGGGGAAAAAGACATGCGAGAGAAACGCGAGAAAACGAGGAGGAGAGATTGGGCAGTCAGTTCTCTGTGTAGTGTCCCAACCCTTTTAAAAGTGCTTTCAAACTGGTGGCGGACTGTTTGGTTTTTCTGGGGGAGTGAGTTCGGAAGATTTTGAAACTGAACTGAAAGTTTCCTGCAGCTATCTAAGCAAGGGAAAATCATCATTATGTACTGCGTTTCGGATGGAATAAATATCTGTCTTGTTTGTCAACCGGGTAACTAGTTTTTGCACTGACTAAATCCGCCTCTAGCTCTCCCCACACTACACGATCAAAGTCACGCGCGCTGCAAGAGTGAAACCTGGGCACGAGTTAAGTCAGCTGACCAGCAGTCGGAACAAAAACTCTCACTTGCTGGTTTTGTCACACAGATCAAAGATTGTCTCAACACTGGAAAAGACACCAATTCATTAGTAGAAGAAAGTAACACCAATCTCGCTCATGGTTGAAATGATAAGTAGCATTATCAAGTATGCCGTACAAGGAGCGATTCTAGACTCCAATTCAGCCCTTCAGAAAAATGTAAGCTACTTCTTCGTTGACGACGAAGACCCATGCGACAACGAGGACGAGGAAATCTTGTTCTGCAAGAACAATGTTTGTGTTCACCTCGCTTCATCTCCCGATTTGCATGTTCCTGGCTATTTGTGCATTAAATCAAGGACTCGAGCGAGTGGTCGAGTTCGTTTGCTTGTGACTTGGACTCCAAATTCTCAACTTGCAATCAACTGTGAAGTTGAAAACGAAATTGAGTTACCGCGAAATGCCGCGTGCACTAAAGGACTTCTTGTCTCAGAAGAAATTGAACCATTGGAAGTTTTTAGCGTGGATCTAAGTGAAATGAAACTTTTGAAACTCTTTTACGATGAAGAAGATCCGACTAGTGGGCAGTTTGTCATAGGTAACCTCGAGAATCATTATAAAGTTTTTAACTTTCATTGTGGAGGGCTCAATCGTGTCACTCAAATCTTGGAAGATTGGAAATTTTGTTCAAGTGAGAGTTCCCCTTCACCCGAAGGAATAAGAAAACGATGTTTTGTTGTGAACCCAAGAATTACAATCAAGGACGATTGCCACCCAGAGGAAGGGAGATACGACCCGATGCCGGTGGAAAAATGGAAAACCTATTTTAACTCTTCGGGACAAATTGAGGACGTGGCCAATTTTCGGAAGGTACGTATATCGAATCAGAACAAGTTTAATTTGACTATTATTCGTCTGAGAGAGAGAGAGAGTTGATTAAAAGGTTTTAAAAAAGTATCGATAAAAACATAATCAGAAGCCAAATTTAGTAGAATATTAAAAGTAAGCCAAGAGTATATTTATATTGTGCAGGTGGTAGATTTCTAACGTCTGATCTTGAAGTTTGCTCTCTGAAAGGAAAATAATTGGGCGCCTGAGTCTATATCCATTCTCTCGCTGTTGAATGGCACCTTGGTTACACGAAGCTACACGTTAAGCTCGCATGATTTAATTATCTCCAAACAAGGAAAAAACAGTATGGGCAAGAAGAAAAAACGTTGCCAGAACGTTGATTTTGCTTATAATTTAAAATATCTATTGTCATCCATTTGATACTTATCTCCCCTATTTGAAGTGCCATGTTTATTTTTATTTATTTATTTATTTGAAAAATTCAGGATTTTTTAAGCTGCAAGTTGTGTTTTAATAAAGATTATTATTTTGTACCATAATTTACGATAGTAAACTATTGTCTGTGTTTACTGTTTGTACAGCCTAAAATTCAGGAAGTCCAGTGTGATCTCAAATCAAATTCTAGGTACCGTAGTGAGATATGACACAGTCAAAAATAGCCACCTTGATTCCTTAAAAATGCCATTGGTCCCTCTGTCAGAAAACAAACTCATTTTCCGAGGGAGGGAACCCACAGCCAAAGAAACGAGGATGCGCTGCAAAACTGACAAGTGAACCTGCACTCTAATTGATCACTGTTGAAAAAACTTATGCTAGTTTCTTAGACCGCAAAAAAAATATTGTTTGGTTTTTCCTATTTGTTGTTGCCAAAAAATCAGCAGTAAGTATCTCGCAAAGTAAAAGTGATATTTTCATTGTAAGTTTTGAGATCCAGAAAGGACTGACAGCTTCATTAGTGATTGCCAAAATCTTGCCTGACAATTACTAATTAATTAGGTTAACTTTTAGTTGCGTTTTTACAGCTCAAAGAGAAAAGAGACTTAAGCTAGGGTTGAATAACTTATTTTAAAAGCCAAAAACAGCATAGCAACTGTGTTGTAATGTACTTCATTTTTTCCAGTAATGTTTTGTATATATTGTTATTTAACAATATTTAAGTTTACATTGAGGCACGGAAATGTGTAGGTCTTTTGGTTCAATTATTAGCAGGAAGTTGGACGCTGTTTAAAGTTCATCTAAAAATGCATTGGGAGATCACCAAAGAGATATCACTGACAATATTTTTTTCACCATTGTTAAGCTTTATCTCTGATCTGTCCATAAGTCTAACAATCTCATTTTGGCCATTTCCCTTGGTTTCAAACTGAACTGTAACCTTAATGCAAAATGAACTTTTAACAGGGGGCCTTAGAAAGAATAACAAATTAAGATTTTTCATTTACCGTCTTGTCCCTGATGCAGGCTGTGTTTTTTGGTGGACTGAGTCCAGAGGTTCGCAAGGATGCCTGGAAATTCTTGTTGTTCTACTATCAGTTCAATTCAAATACAGCAGAAAGAGAACAGTGGACCCAAGAGAAAACTTGTGAATATCAGGAGTTGAACCAAGAAAGGTAGATGGTCTTGTACAAAAACAAATTTTGTGACATAATGGTTTTGTATAAATGTTTTTGTTGAATTAAAGACCACCAGAGAAAAGTCTGTGGCTTTAAACTATAACCTTATTATGCATTTTTAAATAAGTGGTGGTCTGACACTGAAACACAAAAATTGGTGGTAAGCATTTCCCTAGTTGGTGAATTAAAGGTGGTTTAATAGACGTGATCTGGGCCTCTTGATCCTTTCAAATTCTTTTAGCACAATTCATCCCTTGTGCAAAGTTTGGTGTATCCAAAAGTTACAAGTGCCTCATGTTAACATAGTACTGGGTATATTATACTGTAAAGTTGAGCTGAGCTGAGCTTAAGGCATTCATCATAAATTAAAAATATCTCCAAACTCGAGTCGTTTCGGCTCAAAAGGGGAAATACACCAGTAAAAAAACAAACATTCAAATACAAGGAGTCGTGGTGGCTTATCATACAGTAAGTCCTTGAAAATTTTAATGATTTTCAATTGTTACTCCCAATGTTAGACTCTGTCAAGAGCCAGAAAAAAACAAAGAAGACATTAATTTAATTGAATTATATAATTAGCAGCAACTGTTTCCTCATTACCCTGTCTTGGATAACAAAGAACTTGTGCCTGAAGGGGTCTATCACCAAGTTGAAACTGGTTGTGTGTTTTCAGGAGATACCTGTGAATTTAGGCAAAGAAAAGAAATTAGAGATAATATTTGCTGTCAGATCATTTTGATGAAGTAGATTCACCTTTGTTATGCATTGTATTGTGTTTTAACAACAAGATTGCAATATAAAGCCCCTGTGCCATAAACTTATGCATGAAAGCCTTATAAGATCACTAAAAAAATGTTGAAGTTTTTGTGCTCTTTCAACTGGTGCATGTGCCGTACTTTAACTGAAAATTGGCAACATTGCACTCAAGTCTTCTTCAGTGGTTGAAATGCACAAATATGAAACATTGAAACTAACCAGGGAACTGCAAATAGTACACACTGTACAGACATTATTAGTAAAAATTGTTAATATATACAGCATGCCTTCTTTCTTCCCCTGATGGTCTGCCATGCATTGAATGCCCCCCCCCCTGAATCCTCCAATTAGCCTACACAAAACTCACAGGCATGACCTCTTCTAACATTTTGTTTTGTTTTGTATTACTATTCCAAGGTTGGATATGACTGCACAGGAACACGAGACATTCTGGAGAAAAGTCCAGTGTACTGTTGACAAAGATGTTGTGCGCACAGACAGATCTCACCCATATTTTGCTGGAGAAAGCAACCCAAATGTGCAGATTATGAGGTGAGAAATGTGAGGTTGTTCAAAATCTAAGGTGCAAGTTGTGTCAATCTGAAGAAAATTCACAACTTGATTTTTGAAAAGTGAGATGTCACTTGATGAAAAATTCCAAACTTTAAAATGTAGCATAACAATGGAACTCTAGAAGAGTGGGAAAGTGGAAGTTAGCGCGACCAAATAGCTTTGTGTTGCCAAAGGGAGAAGTTGATTAATAGTTGTTCCATGATTGCAAGTTGATGTGAGAGGGTGAATAGCTAATGAGGCACTAAGTGCAAATTTGGCAGTATACAGACTCATACCCAACAAGAATGAATGGATTACTGTTATAAGTTGTTACTGAAAGTTAAATCTCATTAAATTCTGATCATTCATGTAACTCAAAATTTAGTGTCCCACTCAAGTTTTTCAGCAACCTTTGGCACAATCAATTTCCATATACAGTACAGCAATACAGTATATGAGCTAATAACTGAGATTAAGAAAACCAGCCAAAATGCTATCTAGAAACTGGTTAACATGTGTACAATATCCAAAGTTGAAAGTTTAATAATGTATCTTATTGTGTGACTGTCCATTCCAGAAACATCCTACTCAACTATGCTGTACATAACCCAAGTGTTGGATACAACCAGGGTATGTCAGACTTGTTGGCGTCAGTGCTGGCTGTGATTCAAGATGAAGTAGATGCATTCTGGTGTTTTGTGGGGCTCATGGAGGTCAGCGTATTTGTGACCACACCCAAAGATGATGCTATGGACAATCAGTTGGTTGGTAGACTTAATTTGTTTTTTAACTTTGCTGGCATGCAATGCCCAAAACTTTTAACCTTTTCAACCCCAGCCACTTTGACAGTTTGCAAATTTTCCTTATATTACCCACACACAGAATAAATTGGTATGTAATGAGAGCAAACAGTCATATGCCTGGTTTCCATATAATTGTAAGTTAAAGGGTTAGTATTTTAGGAGCATCCAAGACAATTCCTCCATACCTTCTGGGGCATGATTCCAGCCAGCTTGATTTCTTATGGAATACTTTGTTTCGGCCTTTGAGGTGGTCTGGGGCAGGTACTGTAAACATGCGGCAGTTGCCCAGTGGAGTGTTTTCATTTGTCTGGGGTGTCTGAGAGTAATATTTGATGGAATTTATGCTTGGAGAAGAATGTGAAAATGTACTATTGGCTATATTTGTGAAGCCAAGGCAATGAAGAAACAAGTATAAAACAAAAACAGATTCAAAGTTTGAGAACGATACACACAGATGTTATATACCGTGCTTAAGCTTCACTCACTTCATTTAAGAGGTGTTTTGAATTCTTTGCATGTTTTATAATACAATACCCTGTACTGTTGTCTTCAGTTAATTGAATTAGGGTTTCATAATTATAGACGGATGCTTCTTCAATTCCATATGAATTCTCCATTAAAGCCATTTTAAAGTAAGGGCCTGTTTACATGGAGGTGGGGTACCCCGGCAAAGTGGGGTAACCAGCCTGTTCATTTTTAAAAAAGTCTCTCTTTATCGTGATCACGTTTACATGAAAAGTGGATTACCACACCGAGGCGGGTTACCCGTTCAGCTTGGGCGGGTAACCTCCCTAGGTGGGGTGAGATTTTGTAAGTATTTTCTCATGTAAGCGCTCAAGGTGGGGTAACCCACCTAGCTGGGGCGAGGTAACCAAACTTCTGGAGGCTCATATTACAGTAATAAAGCTCGCAAAAAATCCAAACAAAATAATTTTTTGCTGTTATCAACCTGACTAGTATTTTTGCAAGTATTGTCCTACAGATTTTTACATTTCTAAGAATGTAAACTTGAGTTGTCACGCAGTAGCATCAAAAATTCTTACCCCAGGGTAACCCTGTCAGTTAGGGGGGATTGGCTGAGAGGTAACTTCTCCATGTGACTGTTTTTTTCTGTAATTTTGTATGACATTTATTTCATCCCCCCCCCACACACACACACACCAAACACAAATAAACAACTAGCCCTCAACACTCTTTTTTCTTCATAGCTGTACTTGCGAGAGCTGCTAAGGTTGATGGAACCCAAGTTCTATGCCCACGCACTACTGGATGATGATTCAATGAGCATGCTCTTCTGTCACCGCTGGCTGCTGTTGTGTTTCAAACGAGAATTCTTTGATGCAGAGGTGCTTCACATGTGGGAAGCTTGTTGGTCTCGCTACCAAACAGAGTTCTTCCATATATTCTTGTGTGTAGCATTGGTGGAGATTTACGGGGGTGAAGTAGTCAAACAAGATATGTCTGCTGTTGATATGCTGCAGTACTTTACTGACCTATCGATGAAAATGGAAGGAGGTAAAGTACTACGTTGTGCTCGACAGCTTCTGAGGCGATTTCGCCAGTTGCCGTATATCCCCTGCACTCTTCGCGGCCTTCTATCTGGGCCAGGAATATGGGACAGTGCTCCATTACCAGAGATTGAGTGTAGTTGTCATAGGGAGTGCCAGTATGTTACGAAGAAGCTGAGACGCCCATCGCAGAGTGATGGCCACCTATTTAATGAATCTAACCAAGAACTGAATGATGATGGGAAAGAAAAACATAAAGATGAAAAACCAGAAACAAGAAAAGTCTTTTCAAGTGAAGGTTTATTGGACGAGAGAAAAATCCAGTTGAATGGTGTTGAAAGCGACTCGGATGAGACAGAAGAAATTGGTGTGGGTGACCAGAGAAAGAGCATGATATCTGATGATAATGGAAGAGAGAGTGTAATAACTGATGATAATAACCAGGAAGGGAGTGCTGTATATGAAGATAGTACTCAGAAACAGAGTGATTCATCGACTTGTGACACGTCTGAGAAATGGACACATGAGAATGATAAAAATGTCGATAAAGCCAAAAGTGTGAGCAGCAAAGATATAGAACAGGAAGTAGCTGCTTCTACAGTATCAGTGAACAGCGAAACAGTCGAGGAGAACGTCCAAGTACATGACAGAGAGTTGAGTGAACGGCAGACAGCAAGTGGGATTGACACTGACATCTCAGAAGAGTCACCCTGTAAAAAGCTGATTCAGGAGCAGACTGAGGAGGAAACAGAATTTGGGAAAAAGAAGAAACTTGAAAGGGAAGAAATAAGCTGCAGTGAGGACTTGGAATTAAATGGGAAACCTGTTCAGCAGGAGGATGGAGTGGAAGTGTCGGAACAGTCTTCTGTTGGTAAATAGACAAAGTAACGTGTGTTTGCTGTACACACGCAAAGTAGGTGTTCTCTTCCAGTTACTTCTAGTGGTCAGGACCAGGTAGTGTTTGGTGTTTGTCTGTTTAGTGTGAGTTTTATCAGCAGCTGTGTATATATCATCTTTCTTGTGGGGATGGAGTCCCTAAAATTGGCGATATGTTGAGTACATGTGCTGTCCATAAGGGAGTGGACGTTTCAGAACCGAACAAGGCATAATTTTTTGTGGCGTATTACTGAATTCTTCTCAACTGTCTCTATAGTTTTCTTGTAAATTGATTAGGATAATCCCAACGGTGTTTCAATTCATGAGCAACAACAAAAGAACTCAAGCTTTATAAACAGTACAAATTTGTGTTAAATTTCGGCCCAGGTGATAGATGTACATGTATATAGAATAGACGTTTCACTAGTTATATATTCACTGAAATTGTGTTCTTTTTAGTTATCGTTTAAAGCTCAAAATCTAAAACTTGTAAAAGGTAGTTTGCTAGGAAAAACACATGAGAATGGTGCATAAGAGCTTTTTAGACTTCAAATTTAGTTGTGTCAACTTGATGTACAGTAAGTGAAGGGCAAATTG
>JAOBRG010398289.1:0-10194 GCA_027574985.1 Umimayanthus nakama | reverse complement strand
TATCTTGGTGATGATAACTGTCACTAATATCACAGTGATGACAACTGACACTAATATCACAGTGATGACAACTGACACTAATATGACAGTGATGACAACTGACAGTAATATGACAGTGATGACAGCTGACTCTGATATCTCAGTGATGACAATTTACACTAATATCATGGCGATAACAGCGATCACTAATATCATAGTGATGATAATTGACAGTAATATCACAGGGAAGACAGCTTACTCTAAAATCACTGTGATGACAACTGACTCTTAGATCACAGTAATGACAGCTGACACTAATATCACCTTGATGACAACTGACTGGTATACTTTGGTGATGACAACTACTTATACAGTGTATCACAGTAATGAAAAATGATACTAATAAAACAGTGTTTACAGCTGACGCTATTATCACCATGATGACAACTGATACATATATCTAAGTGATGACAACTGTTACTGATATGACAGTGATTGCAGCTGACATTAACATAGCAGTGGTGATAGCTGACTGTGATATCACATTGAAGACAAGTGACAGTAACATCACAGTGATCTCAGCTGAGACTTATATCACAGTGATCTAGCTGACAGATGCAAAGATTACAGCGAGGACAATTGACAGTAATATTACCATAATGACAGCTGCACTAACCATCACAGTGATAACAGCCGAATTAAATATCACAGTAACGGCAAAACACAGTTGTGTTAGCTGACTCTGATATCACAGTGAGGACAACTGATACTAATGTCTTAGTAATGACATCTGACACTAATATCACAGTAGATAGCCATTCCCCAATTTCAGCACACTTGAAAATATTTTATTGAAAAAACAACAAGAAACATTTTTGGGTGCACAGATACCTTTTTCTTGCGGCAAATTTTCAGATTCACAGGTTTTGACTCCCTGGCCTGTTACCCCCCTTCCCCCCTTCTGATTTTCTGGATCCAAAGTGTGTGCCACTTGTTAAGTTACTGTATAGATTAGTTTTAGGCTTTCAGTTTCTTATGACCCCTATCTGCTGAGCCGTTTAGTCCAAGGAAGCAATCTGACCTCCCTGCTACCCTCCTTTTGCTCTTCTGAAACTTATGGATACTGATTGTGTAACATTTGTTAAGTTATTGTATTTTATTACCCCCAGACTCTTCTAGGCCCCTTTTTAATGAACCTTCAGTCCATGGCTGCAAAAATTAATCAACAACCTTTCATCCATAAGGCTTATATTTTTCTGTGATATGAGAGTTACGTACGTAGTTGTGTACATTGTACAGGGCTCAAAGCTCATTATTTTTTCCGAATGGATTTTGTGTGACTAGTTTTCGAAACTTAAGCGGGTTCAAACGTAATAACTTTGAAATTTGCATTGCATCTAGTTTTAAATAAGCAAAAAATTTATTTAAGTTTTGTAGCTGTGTCAATTTGTTTCTAGCTTATCTGAAAAACTATGAGATGCGTGGAAAAAACCTGTTTTCCGGTTGTTTTTCCCACGTATGGGAAAATAAAAGTTGACGAATAAAAATCTACCCCTGAAACCACGTCAAACTGTAAAAGCCCTGTTTACACGGCGCAAACTAACCCAGGCTCGACTCGGGTTAAAACTAACCCAGATTGTGCTTACACGACACTCTTCCAAACTAACCCGGGTCGAACCCGGGCTTGTAGCGTTTGCACGACAGAAACTAACCCAGGTTAGTTTTAACCCGGGTCAAACCCGGGTTAGTTTGTACCGTGTAAGCAGGGCTAAAGACTGCAGAACTTGGTTGATTGCAATTTTTTCTTTGATTTTCTAAGCTGAAGATATGAAACTTAACTCTTTTCCGGAATGTTTTTGTGTAACTTTAAAACGATATAAATCGCTGTTCTGCTTTAAATGTATAAGTGTTTGCGTATGTCCATCTTAAATAACTTCACAATTTTAGGGCCCGTTTACATGAACCCAGGCTGCCTGGCAGCCCGGGTTCGTATATCAACCCGGGTTACAAAAAAACTACGTTCACATTGACCGGGGTTGCCTGCTATCAGAAGCCTGTTCACCTGACCCGAGTTGGCTACCATGAGAGGCGCATTCATTCATTGTTTGCGTGCTTCTGGTTTTTCTTTTAGTTATTTTAACATCTCCAAGAATACTGATTGCTTGATTTGTTTTAACGAAAAGTAATCCAAGTTTCAAAAAATTATGTTAAATTTTGACAAAATAAAGAATCATTAGAATTGACCCGGGTCGTTCGAAACCGTGTTTACGTTATGTCTGAGTTCTCACACCCTTACAAGTCACCCGCCGAGGCGGATCAACCCCGGTCTCCAATTGGGTTACCCGGCAAGAAGGGTTTACCCGGGTCACATGTAAACAGTTACAGGTGTTTGACTGGAGAAGGGTTGACTCGGGCTGGCGACCTAACCCGGGTTGGTTGTTATGTAAACGGGCCCTAACGTTGCATTTCTCATGTGCCGAATACAATGCAAATGAGGTAGAACGACAGAATTTACTAATTAGCATAGTATTCAGCGCATGAGAAATGCGACACTTGACACGAGCCTTAGCTGTATCTCATTGTAAACAAGAAAAAAAAATATGTATGTTTTTACAATTTTAGATGTTTTGGCCAGCTTGTTTATTTTTGGTAATTGAAACTGTACAGACTACTATGATGTTTCTGAAATAAAATGCAAATCAGTAACTGTTCATCAGTAGGATACCTAAAACGTGTGTCAATGTTACTTGACTTTCATTTAAGTCGTAGCAAGTTATTGGTCACATATTTCAAATTGTGACGCTAATGGTTGCTGCACGAAGTGTTTCGGTTGCCTGAGATTGCCGAAAGACAACATTCCTTCAAAGCAATTATGACTGTTTTGCTGACAGCGGGCTCTCGTGTTCATTTTCAAGTTGCGAAAAAGAGTGAATAGAAAACAATAAAGGCGGTAACAATACCCTAATGAGAAACACTCTGTTTTTGTATAAATTACGCTCTTGGAAAGTACAGATATTATTCAGCTTAAGTGGATTTGTAATGTTTGTGTCTTGTTTGTACCAGAATATATGCTGTCAGGAGCCAGGAAAAGTGATTTTGCTTTCAAGTTCAAGTTGCCGACCAGCTTTGATTTCCATGGGTTGTTCGACGGAGAAGCCAGAGCAGGACTCGTGAATGCGGCAAACTGACGAGAAAATTGGAACTTTGGTTCTGTTCACTGAACACTTCTCGAGTAACGGCGAAAGGCGCGTATTAGTTTCTGCACACTCAGGTACAACCACATTACTAGTAATCATGTTAGAACAGTTTATTATGCGCAAAAAATGTTTTACTAACTGTCGAACTCGTCTGCAGTTTTCATGCGTTTCGTAAGCTAACTCAGTCGTTTAGTTTTGCCGCGAGTGGAAAGCGCCGAGCATCTTCAGTTTGTTGACAGAGTTCTTGTAATTTCGATATTATTCAGACACAACTTGTAAATACAATTGTGTGCGGATTAATAACAATAAATCTTGTATGAGTTCAACCACACGTTTTGTGTTCTGTAGTTTGCTTTAAGTAAATCGTAGAAACTACAGTTTTAGATCGAGCCGATTGGTAAAGATTCCGTGACAGAATTGGAAATATAGCTCGTAAACTTCGCACTCAAATTACGACACAGTTTCAAATGTTCATTGCGTAGGAGATTTGTTTTGACAATTGTGTTGGGCGTTATGAAAATATATTGAAGATATAAGTTTTTGTTTTGTTATGTTTGCGGCTTCAAATTGGCACAATTCTTTTTGTACAGCTTTTACTTGGTTTTGTCTTGAAGTTTTGAAAGAAATGCGGCAACCACAGAACGATATTTTTCTGCTTGTGTATTTTCTGAAGAACTAAATGTTATATTAAAATGTCAAAAGTTTTTTTGATAAATTTTTGTTTTCCTGCAAAGTTCGCTTTGGAAGAGATTCAATTTATATGTTTTTAAGTTCTTGATGTTTGCAGATTGTAAATTGTTGTAGGATTTTTGCGTGAAAGAAATCAAATGCGTGATGTTAAAGTTTACCTCTATTTCCAAAAGCTTTTGAGTTGTAAAGATTAGCAAACGTGCCTCTTAACTTTGGACTTTGAACTTTTGAACATTAGACTTATAACGTATTTTAGAAAACTTAAGTTGATAAACAGTTGGAAGGCAGTTATGTTCATGTTTTTTGTCCATTGTTTTCTTGAAAACGTCTTTTGTTTGCTCTTTATTTTTCAACTCTGTTTTTAATAGACTTAAAGTTTCATTACAATAAAACAACAAAAGTGAACTGTATTGTTAGTTTAAAACTTTGACGTGCAGTGTTAATAGAATCTCAATACACTTCGAATTGTTGGATATTGGTAAGACAAAAGCAAACGGTATTGTTCCTTACCTATAAACAATGAGCTTTAACTTATTTTTCAAAAGACTTTAAGGTCGACAACAGTTGTTTTGCCAGTGTTTGACTATTGTTCTCTCGTAAAGTTTCTATTGTTAACTCTTAAGATTTTAATTATTTTTTCAATAGATTTCAAGTTTTATGACAATCATAAAACCAAAGTGAACTCTATCGTTGACTAAGGATTTTGGCTTGTAATAACAATAGAGTTTAACTTAGTTTTTTGAGAGTTGACGTTGAAAAAACAATAAGACTAGACTTAGAAAAAATCAGAGTTGACCGACCTTTGACCGTCTATTGTTCTCCCATTGTTTTCACCAAATTTTGATGAAAACATGGCCGTTAATGAGATGCAAATGATATGTACATAAATTAACACCTTGAAACAATGGAAATTATTCCCAAGAGGATTGAAATCCTCTTAAAGTTTTAGGTAGTTTTTCGGTTCTGCCATTGTTCTCGAATCCCATGGGAATTGCAAATTAGCAAAAAAAATTATGCAGAATTAATTTATGCGTAATGCTCTGCACACGACGTACACCTGGGTTTTCTTTTAGTTCTCTTTATTTCCTTTTGCTCTTCACCCTCTACATCTTCTCAGTGGTCAGATGGCTTCCCCCTTTAACTCTGGTAACAGGGGTTGTTTCTCTTGCCCTTTATGTGTCTGAGCGGAATAACTCTTGAGAAGTTTAGCGGGAGTTGCCACCATTAAGTTTCTATGCACGGGCGGATAAAGGTTGAACGGAGTTCACCTTGCAGAGTAGACAAGGTGAAAACTGCCCAACCTTTATCCGCCGGTGCATACAAACTCAAGAGAAGCGACTCCAACGAGAAATGCTTTTCTCGGGTACAAGTAAAATGGCGGGTAAGTGTTGAAAAAGTCTCGCAAGACTTGTCCAACGTTTACCCGCCTTTGTAAAGAAATCCGAGAAAAGCGACTGTTAAACTTCTCAAGAGCTTATCCAACACAGACAGATAAAGGGCAAGCGAAGCCTTCCTACTTCGAGCAAACTCGAGAATTCTGACACAGAACAACTAAAACGTTCGAGAAAAGGCGCGCTCTAAGATTTGTCTTAAAGCCCAATCAAAACTACGCGCCCTTAAATGCTGCAAATCGCGCGTAAGCTCTAAAAAATAAAAAAGCTTAACTCCGTCAACAAATCAGACTTCGTAATATGTCTAGCTTCGCGCTTTTTGACCGAGTTCAAATAGAACCTTCGCGTGTACTGTGCCAACATCTCAAAATTCGCTACAAAGAGCAAGACAACCCCTGTTCCCAAAAAAAGGGAAAGCCACCTACCTTACACAATTTGTAGCAGCTAAACTAGTCTGTCTACAAGCTGTCTCCTGGTCTCAGAATAATAAACTACACAAACTAAAAACAAAGAGATCCACTTCAAGCATAAAACTAGCGCCCATTAACCTCTCAACATTAAATGAAGGTATCCGCAGCTAAAACTAAGCGAAGAACGCAAAACGTGTTTCTTATACATGGTGTAAAATGATTAATAAAACTTTTACTTAAAGATATTCTATTCTCGCGAAAATTAGCATTTTGCGCAGTCAAAGATTTGAAAAAAGAACTTGACAATTGAAGGTGTTGCTTACGCGTGTCAAAAAAAAAAATTCCAGTGGAGCTCTTTGTTTACTTTGTCAAAGTTCAATAGAAACCGGCATGCAGATCGCGCTAGCGATTTCGTTCACTTCTGTTATTTTTCAAAGAAAGTCTGTAGTCACACAAAATAAATATCTTCTCAAGCTGAGCTCCGAATATAAGATACAAAATGATAAAGGAAAATTTTGCATCGAATGAAAGAGGCAAGTTTTTCGCGCTAAGTTCGAATCTCTGTAGGCAAAACATTCTGCAGTGCATGCCGGTTGTCTATGGGACTTCAAGGTCACTTTAAGCAGTAAGCTATTATTTATTTACCTATATAATATTTATATTACTGCAAAAATTAAACCAAACACTTTCTAAATAGCAGACGTTGAAGTTTCTTTATCAGTAAGAACTCGAGCAACAAGGACGCCAACCTTTAAAAAACAATAGATTTCATTACCGAACACTATGACTTCATGTGAGAAGGCAACAAGCTTACCACCTTTCTAAAGTCGTCTTGAGAAAACAGGACACGAAAAGCTCAGTTTTGGAGTTTGCCAGTGAACGAAACTTAAAACATAAATCATCCGAATCATCGTGAGGCTTCAAAATACCTTCACGCAAAATCAAAACGAACCGAATAAGTTACCAAAACAAAAAACCCGCCCGTCATCGATGTTCGCGTCCAAGTTGCTATCAAAGTCCCTGATGGAAATCTTCATCGCCCGTGTTGCAAGCTCCATTTCTCACTAAACTTACCTTTGATGTAGACAGGTCTATATATGGATACTGAGTAATATCATTAGGACTGGTTGGAAAGCAAATTTACAGGATACTTTTCTTTATTGCACGAGTATCCTGTAAACAAGATTCCAGGTTCACTGGTACTAACGCAATGGTAACTGAGTCAAAGCAAAGGTCTCTCCCTGTTTCACATTTCTCAAAAGCTGATCTACGAGGAACACATTTTTATTTTTTTCTTGAAGCTAAACAGATTGAACATTTGAACAAAACAAAGTGTTTCATCTTTCCTATTGTTGTGACTGTTTCGGAGATGGTTGTTCCCGGATGCACATCTCATTTTGTGTTCACGATCAAACGCGCTAATACCGGGAAGAAACAACTGGGTGGAAAAGGAAGAAATACATGGGAGAGTAGCAAGGGCTGAGGTGTACCTGCCAATTTGTGATCCAGGTTGTTCTTTTCGACTAAAAAAATGTCTTGTGATCTAGACCGAAGCTGCCTTCTAAGGAGCCTTTAGGACAGACACTGAACTATATGCAACTGACAAGTGCATGTCGCATCTGGGTCAAAGTTGGCAGAACGTTTAGCTAGCAGACATAAAATGTGTAACTGATCAGTGAAATTGTTTTGAAAGCCGTCATCACTTACGAACAACATGGAAATTCATTTTTCAATTTGTGTTACCTCCCTAAATCCTACGATTAAAATAAAAATACTTTTGTGATATGCAAAACTAATGCCGTTTGCAAATGCCAGAAAATTGAGTTTTTACATGATCGCAAACCAGACGTACCTATGAAACTGGGGCGGGAAACAGAATTTAAAGAAACTCTAACCAGTAGTATCCATATATAGACCGAGCATTGGAGTCTTACATATAAACAAATCAAGCAGCTTGCAACATTCTGTATTTCCTCAAATAAGCGTCAAAGGCTGTTGTCTGATCATATTTGGAGGACACTTTCCATCTTTCAGATAGCTAGGCAAGGAAGGTGTGGAAAGAGAAGCAATGATTGGGTTTACTCCCCCTCCACTTCTACTCAGTAAGCCAACAGCACCAAAATCCGTGATAAGTATTATTAATGCAAGGATTGTCAGTTTAAATAGTGGCTTGGGTTGTGACGCAAAGACCAAAAACGTCAGTCTTGGATTTTACAGATAAAGTTTTGAATATTTTGCCAACATCAGGAAATCGATTCAAAATAATTTAGAAATAACTTTTTGTGGAAAATCTAAACAGTGAAAATGTTTTAAAAAGAAAAAACAATTCCTTTTGATCAGAAAGGCAGATAATCACAGCAGTTACATGTTAGTTCAAAGCATTTGTTACATTACAATATGAACTAGAGGAGGTGGAATCCACCACCTCTCACCCAGCGACTGCTGTACAGATTAAGCTCAAACGTTGGTTCAAGAAGGGGGCTGCTTATTCAAAATGAGGGCTTAATCACTTGGTGGAATTCTTTCAGTTTCTAATTCACTCTGATGATTCGTTTTTGAGTTTCAATCAATCAAAAATGTTAAATTTTCAAACATAAAAATTTCGGAGTTCTTCACTTTATCCTTGCAAAAACTGATCAAGGGGTGCGCATATTTGAGGGGGTACCCTTATTAGAGGAAACACAGCTGTAATTATTCAAGAACTTTATGACACAGTAAATCTTTTTGTAACATTGTTAAAAGCCAATACGACTGTGTTTTCGTTTTGAAACATTGCTACTGTATACTAGTTGACTATTAGAGGTAACTTCACTTGGTGTAAAAAAATTAGCGACCACTAAACTGAACTGTGAATTGAAAAACAAAAATCTTTCGCACTAAAATTAAAGAAATTCGGAGATGCTTGCCAGTCGCATTGGGCTTTAAAGATAAACTGTTCATACATAGTACCAATTCTAGAAAAGAGACCAGGAGACAACTGTTCTATCTAAAGCTGCTTCTTTCTCCTCTGGCATTGTGTCATCCTCTGCACATCGATCATCTGTTAAGAAAAAGTAAAAAAATAATTAAGTTCATAGTACAGTTTCTTATAGTTAGACTGCTCAGTAAACAAATAATCGGATGCAAACACTGTTTCTCTCACTGTTTTTCTCACTGTCCGCCTCTCTGTCTTTCCATTTATCTGTCTGTCTTTCTTTGTTTCTGTCTCAGTCTGTTTGTGCCCGTCTCTCTTATTACATACATGTAGCGCAGTCTTTATTTATATCTGTACATCCCTCACTCAAGATAGTACAGTGCGTTTTGCCTCCCTCACGCATACACACACACACACACACACGAACATACACACACAGTAGTGAGTAAAATACATGGACACACATCAATCAGCAAGGAACATCACCGTTTGACATACCTGGTTTAACAACCACTGGTTTATCATCCATATGGCTTTGTAGTACCCTCTGCGCATGACCTTGTATCGCCCTCTGGTACATGGCATCCATCATCTTTCAAGGAAAAGTAATAATAGTAACTTAGACTGCTTACGATCAGTAAGAATATAATCAGAAGCATGCTCCCTCCCCTCTCACACAAACACAATGAAGATAGTACACTCCGCCCCTCATTCATTCATTCATACAAAAACAAAATATACACACACTCAAATTGGTAAAGTACTCCCTCCCTCACTCCCTCCCTCCCTCACTCACTCACTATTCACTCACTCCCTTGCACATAGAGAAAAATGTACATATGCCTTCACATATCAGTCAGTTAGAAGCATAACCATACCTAGATTAACAACCACTGGTGTTCCACTGTATGCTATTCTCAGTTGTCGAAGCACATGTATACCTTCGTCACTTTATGATCTGTTGGCCAATAAGAAATTAAAATATCTTATAGTATTTATTCCTTCACCATACACTTGATATTACACTTGGCACCTCACTCACTAACACAGGCATAAACAAACACATACAGTGTGTACATGCACACACATCAGTCAGATGTGGTAGCATCGCCTTACCTGGTTTAACCACCACTGGTGTTCCACCTAAATAACTGTCCTTAGTTGACACACAGTAGTGTGTAAAATACTTGGACACACATCAATCAGCAAGGAACATCGCCATTTGACATACACCTGGTTTAACAACCACTGGTTTTCCATTCATATGGCTTTGTACCGCCCTCTTTACATGGCATCGATAATCTTTCAAGGAAAAGTAACAATAATAACTTAGACTGCTCACGATCAGTAAGCATATAATCAGAAGCATGCTTTCTCCCCTCTCACTCTCTCACACAAACATGATGAAGATAGTACACTTCGTCCTTCATTTATACAAAAAACAAAACACACTCACACTCTCAACTTGGTAAAGTACTCCCTCTCTCCCTCACTCCCTCCCTCCCTTCCTCACTCACCCACTCACTCCCTCACTCGCTCCCTCACTCGCTCCCTCACTCACCCACTCACTCACTCCCTCACTTGCACAGACAGGAAAACGTACATATGAGTAC
>JAOBRG010398267.1:0-10195 GCA_027574985.1 Umimayanthus nakama | reverse complement strand
GATTGTAAAGCGCTGTTGGATTTTTAAGAAATGGCGCTATATAAAATTTATTATTATTATTATTATTATTATTATTATTAATGACAAACCATTTTAGTTTATTTTTAATGACAAACCATTTTTTTGTGTGGCGACAATGGGTTGCATTTTGCCAAAATGGATTTAAATCACATTTTGCCAAAATTTTCTGGGTATATGCTAACGTAATTATTCACACCAGTGTCGGTGAAAGCCCAGGATATTCACCTCGCTGCGTTATCACCTCCACTTTGGTGAATAGTTACTCGATAATGCGTGTCTGAATTACTAACCCTCCAACGCCCTTGCTTGGGAGGTTGGGGGGGGGGGTAAATGGACCCCCCATAGGTTTTTCGGACCTAAAATTTGAAGCTTTCAAGCAATCAAAAGAACCCTGTCAGTACCTGTAGCTTGATAATGAGCGCATCTACTGGCATTAACTAGATGACGTCATCACTTATAATTTAAGCGTAATTAGTTTACATGTTGAAGTTCGAAATAGAAAACTATAAAATTTTCGAAAAATTGGTTCTAATTTCTTCTTTTAGACTCTACTCTCAATTACATTCCTATTTGAGGCTGAAAATACATGTTTTCTACTAATTCCAGTAGAGTTTGCTGCAGTTTTGCGCAAAATAATTTTCTTAAGAAATCCAAGGGGATGGAGCAACAGATTTTAATTAAAACTTGATTGTTTTATGGAAAGTAATAAGCTAACCGAAAAATGCTGCATGCCAAAGCTTGATCTTTTAAGTGCAACCAAATGACCTCCCCTCCCCCCCATCCTTGGGTTAACTTGTTACAGTAAATAGTTAAGGCGTCCGAGCCGGGTTAAAAATTCCTTGTGGCCGATGGTAGGAAACTGTGACCGTAGCTTGACGTTTTGTTTTTCGGTAGGGACGAAGTACTTTGCCTGTGAAAATTATAGTTAGTTGATTTGTATTGGGGAAAAGACAGTTAAATTTATGGGATGATTGGGACATTCTGTAGAACAGGCGGTCATACAAAGAAAATGATCTTCGTTCAGACAGAGTTGGTAAATTTTCGTTATTTCTTGCGAGTTCGTAGGTGATCTCGGGCAAACGACATTTAATGCTCTCCGTTGGACTGACTCAATTTGGTCAGACAGGTATTTAGGAAGAGAAAGTGGTGCCACACTTCGCAGGCTTATTCCAGTATGGATCTTCTACAGTGCGATATACAGATACGAGTGTAGCACAAGGGATGGTACTTCTCTTTAGTAACCGGAGGGTAGAGGAGTTTGGTGGCTTTTTTACAGATGTAGTCAACATTGAGATTCCAACTTAGCGTGTGAGACAATGTCAACCTCTGGACCGTCGATAACAATCGGATAAAAGGTAGCAGGCTGAGACAAGAAGCAAGCCCTTAGTTCTTTGGGTTTTGGCTGATTGAGTTTTAAGCTGGTGTCTGAGGCCCAATTCTCAAAATCTGCAGCTGTTGGTGGAAGGTGAGACGGGGAACTCCTCGGCTATAACCTCCAAAGCAGTAGAGTTATCTACAAACTTCACGATGTTAATAGACCCTCCCAAGTTGTTCATCACGATCCAATACAATAAGGGACCAAGTTTTGTTCCTCTCGGAATCCCCGCGCTGATTGGTATCCAGTCCTATGCAAGTCCTCTGCTGCCGATAAGTTAAGAAGTTAGCAATCCAGTTGATAAGGACGGGTTGAAGGCCCATTTGTAACAGTTTGTTTAGCAAGATATTGTGATCGATGCGATCAAATGCCTTCGAATAGTCGCTTCCAACCACTTCTGGAACAAGTAGACGAGTGTAATTGTCGTGCTGGAGCCTTTGAAGGATCCAACCTGTAAGGGGTCGATATTGCCAAGGATTGACTGAAGAAGCCACTTGCAGATGAATGATTCAAGTGCTTTTCTCACGATTGGATTCAGTGAGGGAGAAAGGCCTGAAATCGGAGTCAACATTAAGCGCTGGAGTGGTCTTCCAAAGTGGTGGGATAGCGCCTTCCCGTACTGACGCGATGAAGATTGAGCACAAAGAGTGACAGAGCGCACAATAATAGTGCGTAATAACCATGCTGGTTAGTTTACCCGCCTTTTCCCCTCTAAATCGTAATAGGTTAAGAGCTTTGAGTTTCCCAAAGAAAGATCGATCCATAGCTAGTTTTGAGGCAGAACGACGGAGGTGTAGAAGTTCATCCCGAGAGTACGTGATGGTTTGGTTTGAGCTCTATATTGTAAATAGCCTTTTGAATCTTCGTTTTTGTTTTTTAAACTGTTTGTAAATGCGTTTGTAAAATGCATACGAGGAAGACCTATAAAAGATATGTATGTATATATGCTGTTGTTTCATCGGAACCGAAAGACGAGTGAAATTTTGTTGCTAGCAAGGCCTTCTTCGTTTCTTCTGCTGAGATGTAAAATCATAGTTTATTTATTTTTATTTATTTATACAGCTTTTACCACACTAATACAAGAAAGAAAAAAAAAAAGTTTACAGCCGGGAAAAACGTGTGTGGTATGGCTCGCACAACAGAGCTTGGCTCCAAATTAGGTGTGGCCGAAAAAAAACGTTACAAATACAAATACAAATATATATTAATTCTAATTTTAAAATCTTTTTGTCCAATAAACTAGACTAAAAGCAACAAGTTGGTGGCAATGTGATGTTATGTGCTGATTGACATTTAGGGCAGACAGATTTCCATGAACGACAGTTAATAACATCAAATGAAGAGTTGGTGGCGGATTTGTAGTGCTTGTACAGGGCAGTCTTAAAAGAGGAAACTGAACCAGAACTGCGGATGGTAGTAGGTAGGCTATTCCAAATTTTTGGAATACGATTAAAATAGCTACCCTGAAAAAGTTTGGTTTTACATAGAGGTACTGACATATCCAAATTGCAGCTATGTCGCGTAGGACGAGTCATGGGCTTAGGTTTTACAAATTGAGAAATATCAATGTTATACAGGCCGGTATTACATTTAAAGATGAAAATAAGGTCCTTAATCTCGTGCCAGTAACACAGCGGAATTAGGTCTAATTTGTTGAGTCGATCGCGGTAAGATATGTCCGGGTAGTTCAAGATGAAGCGAGATGCACAACGCTGCAGGCTCTCGACAGTGCGGAGGTTGCCTATTGACGTTGGGGACCACACCTCGCTGGCGTATCCAACAGACGGCCGGACAAGAGTAAGATAGAGTGCACGACGAGTCTTTGCATCAAAGTCCTTACTGATGTGACGGCGCAAGAATCCCAACATGCGATAGCCCTTGGCTACCGAGTTCTCTATGTGGGAAGTCCATTTGAGATCAGATGAAATGGTCACGCCCAGATCGTTTTGAGAGGCCACCCGTTTGATGGGTTCCCCATTTAGCATATACTGGTGCTCTTTTGGATTTCTCTTGCGAGTCACGGTAAGGATTTCACACTTGCCTGTACTGAAGCGAAGCCGCCAATCGGAACTCCATTCAAACATTCTGTCCAGACCACTTTGAAGGGCAATGCAGTCGGAAGTGTCATGGATGGTGCGATAGCACTTGGTGTCATCTGCAAAGATTCGTATGGATGTGCCCGGATTAATAACAGAAGGCAAGTCATTGATGTAGACGAGAAATAGGACGGGGTCTAAAATGCTGCCTTGGGAAACTCCTGACAACACTGGTAGCGGAGATAAGATCGCGCCCTGCAAAAAGGTACGTTGCACTCGGTTGGATAGATAGTCTTTGAACCACTCATGGAGCTGACCGCAGATACTATAACGGCGGAGCTTAAGCAGGAGGTGAGAATGCGACACGCTATCGAAGGCCTTCGCGAAGTCTAAATATGCGATGTCGCTTTGCTGGCCATGGTCCAAGGCATAACCAATATGGTGTAGGAATTCCAAGAGTTGGGTAACGGTAGATCGTCCTTGCATGAATCTGTGTTGGGACTTGCTGAAATGTAGCGAGAGGTGACTGATGATATGTCGAAACACACAACGTTCCAATACCTTAGATGTTACTGACAAGAGGGATATGGGTCTATAGTTGTCGACCAAGTTCCTACGCTGCTTTTTATGGATAGGAACGACGTGAGATTGTTTCCACTCAACAGGGATTCTTCCACTCAAGAGCGATCTGTTAAAAAGTACGCAAAGAGAGACGGCTATGTCATCAGCACAGCGCTGTAGCACAATCGTCGGGATACTATCGGGTCCATGCGCCTTGCGTGGATCCAGGCTGGCTAAGATCTTGGAGACTTTGTGGATGGAGAGATGGATTTGCAATCTCCTCTATAAGCAAAGGTGTCCAACACAAGAGGGAAAGAAGGATCTTGCTTCAACATACTTGTCATTGAACTGGTTTAGTTGCTAGGCCGGCAACACATCTGAAGAGGGCCAAGGTGGGAATATTCTTTTGGGTGGAAAGACCAGCTGTACTCTTCACTGTTAAACACCATTTAGGTGACTTACACTGCTGTACTGACATCGACAGTATTGGAATGATAACAAGGACGAAGGCTTTTTCACGTACAGTAATAACTTTATTGGCCCATGCGTCTTGTCGTTTGGAAATAAGATCTTTTATTTCCGGGGTGATCCAAGGTTTGTCGTTACAATTCGCCTTTATAAGCCTCAGGGGGAGATGGTTGTCAAGCAAACTATTAAAAGTCGTTGTGAACAACTAGAGAATGTATGCGATGGAGTATAGAAAAGAATGTATACACAAGAATACGATATAGAATAGAATGTATACACAAGAATATGATAGAATGTATACACAAGAATGTATGCGATAGAGCTTGTTTCAGTAAACGCCCAACTACAATACGTTCCGAGGTTACTTCAGACCGTTTATGCCAAATAGAATCTACATTCATTTTGGCCAAATTGAACCAATGTTTTTGTCAAACAGAGCCACACGTTTTCAGACACAACCCATTGTGGGAAAATTAAACCTTTTTGGCAAAGTAGAACCCTTAATTTTGGCCAAATACAGCCCATTTTGCAAAAAAAACCTTTGGTAGCCAAATACAGGCATTCAGGCCCATTAAAACCGATGTTGGCCTAAACGATCCATTAGGCCAACTAAATGTGTACAACCCATTGTGCCTAATTAGAACTCATATTGGCCAGTACATCCCAACCAATTTTGACAAACAAACAGCCACTCATGGGCAAATTTATCCAATGTTGGCCAAATGCAGCCAATTTTCTCGAAATAGAACCATTTTGTTCAAAAACAACCATTCCACCCCAAAATAACCAAATACAACCTATTTTGGCCAAATACAACCCATTTGGCGAAATGGCATCGCTTTAAACAATAATTTCAACGTCTATCCTATTTCGCAATACTCTTGTTTGCTTTTTTTCGTTCTTTCTTCCTTCTTTATACCATAATCATATATTTTGAAATTAATGATCAGCTAGCTGTCTAGACTAACCTCAGGTTATTGCAGCTAGCTGAGTACCTTATTTCTGCAAAGATTTGTCTTTGTTCTTGTATCATTACATAGTTCTCTCTGGTACTCAAAAAAGTTGTTGTATTGTATTGTACATCGTTTTTGGCGAAATACAACTAGTTTAGACTAAATACAACCATTTTGCTCAAACGCAAACCATTTTGGCCAAATTGGCCGCATTGAAGCCATTTTTTGTCAACTACAGGAAAACTGGTTTTGAAAAAAAACTGTTTTTTCTGCGTTGGCGATTAAGCTGAATACGGGTTTGATAAAAAAAAAAAAGGTTGGTATGGTTTGTTTTTCGCTGCTCCAACGAAGGGCTAACGCTCGAAACGTCAGCTAAAACAAATATTATTAAATACCGAGCACTGGATATTGAAATCCCGGTAACCTGATTGGCTCTCTACTCACGCTATAAATCCTATATACTGCAATATGTCCAAATATGGAAACTGAAAATTTTATCACGGAAAATCTCCCCTTAAAATGGCCGAAATCTTGACTCGGTAGAAAACAGAATTCGAAATATTTTTATCCAGTGTTTGGTATTTAATAAAACAATAATTCCACTCACGTCCAAGTTTTATGTTAATAACCGATGTTTTTCTAAACAAAGTTTTTTACTACTGAGGGGCAAAGGAAAGAGTAAACAGGGGGGGGGGGTGAGTAGAACTGGTGCTCAAAGCAAATCCTGCCCAGACATGCCTGGCTGCTGTATTGTTTGAGAAACAATTCTTACTGACCTTGTGGGTACTCTAACCCTCTAACCCTAATTCTAACTTAACAACTCTAACTCTAATTGTAACGCTAACTCTGGCTCTAATTCTAATTCTAACTGGAATTCTAACTCTAACTCTAATTCTAACTTTAACTCTATTTATAACTCTTACTCCTAATTACCCGTCTTCCTTTGTCTCTCTTCCTTCCCCCATCCACTCAATTATTTGTTCATCTGGCCAGGACCGATCTCCCATAGATATCAATTACCACTGTTTACCTTGAGAGGCGTACTGCACTCCATTGACACCTCACCCCCATATGCTATCACTCACGTAATAGTTGCGTATGAAAATGAAAAACGGATTTTCATACGCGCAATGTGCCATTCGTAAAAAAGAGAATTGTTCGTTACACTTACAGTTTTGAAACTAGGATTAGCGCTATAAGTAGCATATCGATCACTTGCGAAAGGCCAGCGTACTTTAACTATGAGTAACGTACCACTAGCGTAGCTATTGCGTATTCCTTGCGTATGCTTAGCGTATAAACCATACGACCGAACACACACAGCATTTTTAACCATGCTTAATAAAAGATACTCTGCCCACAGGCTGCCCAAGCTAGTAATGAGATCGGGTGATAGATCTCATACAAAGTCTTATATTTTCCATATTTCCATACAAATTCTTATAAATTTTGACTAAATTTTGAAAATGGTTATTATTGGAAATAAAGTTCACGGGATATTGTGAAGAATACGCCCCCCAAGCTTCATTTAGCGGAGCGGGGGGCGGATTCTTCACAAGAAGCATTTTTACACAATTGAAGAATACGCCCCCCAACAAAAACTAAATGAAAAACTTTCAAAGTGATAAAATAAGTTTAACCAAAAAACATTGATGATAAAATAGAAGTGAATTGATATTTTCTTTCATGTTATTTGGTTGGCTCTTAAAAGAGCCGTTTTTCATAAACTCCGTACCTCTCTCGCCACATGAATTCGTCCAGATAGCCGGGCAGCATTTCTCGTTTGGTCCCTCTCATGTGCTTCAGTTTCGCTTTCACCCGGTTCCAATACGACTCGATGTTTTGAGTGTGGAAGTTTACGAAGTTTACGCTGTGGTTTACGGTGTGGTTTAGGCTGTTCGAATGTTGTTGATTGATGATCTATTTCTCTGCTGAAGATTATCGAAGGTATTTATGAAAGTTTAAATTCATTTCGCTGAGAATTATCGAAGGTATTTATGAAAGTTTTTCATTTCGTTGAAGATCATCGAAGCTATTTATGAAAGTTTTTCATTTAGTTTTTGTTGGGGGGCGTATTCTTCAATTGTGTAAAAATGCCTCTTGTGAAGAATCCGCCCCCCGCTCCGCTAAATGAATCTTGGGGGGCGTATTCTTCACAATATCCCTGTTTTTCACTTTTGTCTGTATCTTATGTCTTAAAACGCCAGTCAGTGGCTGCTCCGGGAAGGGGAGTATTAAGATTATTTGGTCTTCAGAAGTGGTGAGGTATTCTCGAATTTTTTGGATATTCTTTGGGAGTTTTTAAAAGTGGTTCAATCAGAATTGGTGAAGTATTTCGTTGTCATATACAGTAAACTCAGATAATCAAATAACTTCAATAAACAATAATTTTTTTGTTCTTCAGAAGGTTACTTGACTTATGTGTGAGATAATATTAATAGTTTCAAAATCAGTCATTATAACTTTCCTTTGTTTCTTCACCTCCTAATTTCACAGAAAAAAATCACTCAAACCAGCAAGTTGTATTTCTCTACAGATTCTCATGAAAATAAAATTAAGGCATTGTTTCTAAGTGTGCTCTACTTGTTGCTGTTAGATTAATACTAATAAATCAATTGGAGTTCAAAAACGAGATATTAAAGTTCATCCAGATATTTTGTGTATTTGCAGATGAGCTTGTTTCCAGCTTGGGAGTTGATTTTGGTAAGAGAAACTTGTTTCATTAAAGTTTTACAAAATAATCTAAAGTTTAACTTAATACTAATTTCACACATACCTGAATACAACTTTTTTAAAAAAGTAAGTACATTGATGTAAAAACGCTTCTCCACCCTGCTTTAATTTAAAACAAAAAATATAACCAGAAACTTATCTATTGTGAATTGATCAGCCTGGGACAATGGCAAGTCAGCTAGTCATGCCATGCTAGAAACTTGTTTGTTTAGAACTATTTAAACTTAGAACCAACATTATGCATGATTGATGTTTTAAGTACTGAGCTGTAAACACTTAATAAAAAAGGGTTTTGTCGTTTTGATAAGAATGTGGTGGTGACTAGAAAACAAGAACTTCTTCATGCATCATGATAAAATTTATGTTCATATTACTTTCCAAAAGAACATGGAAGAAGATTTGGCCCCAGAGGTCCTGGATTCCGACACCCTGGACCACGACCACCCTTTGGACCTGGAATGGGCCCTGGTCCAAGGCACCATCATGGGGGGCCTCCCATGGGCGGACCAATGAGGCACCTTGGCCCTCCAATGCACCCTGGGCCACCAAGGGGACCACCTGGTCCAATGATGCGGCCCTCCATGCGACCTGATGGGCCAATGCGAGGCCCACCAGGAATGCATGGCCCTCCTGGCCCAAGGCCACATATGGGGGGACCTCATATGAGACCTGGAATGGGACTAGGACCTGGGATGGGGCCAGGAATGGGTCGAGGAGGCATGAAACGTCCCATGATGAGAGGCCCTGCTCAACATGATGGCAAGCAAGCCCATGGTCCACCTGTGAAACAGGAGCGAAGAAAAAGCAACGATGTGAAAGTGGATGGGTTAGTATGAATGGAGATGGTGTGTCTTTGTGGCACATAGTCAGAGCCTTATTGTTGAAATGCTTGTAGGTTTTCAGTATTCTGAAGTTTGAACAGAGATAGTCTAAAAGTCTCCAGTATTGAAATGCAGGGTTCAAAATAACGTTCACAAAATATGTCAAATTTTGTAGGCTGTTTCATGTAGCCAAAAATTTTGCTGGTCATTTTCCAAGCAACGATGTGTATGTTCAATGTTTTAACTTGGATGTATTTCAACCATTCAGCCTACATGGTAGTTTTGTTTTAAAAATGGGAGCGTTTTGAGTAAATGAGACATGGCCTCAGCCCAACAACATAAATGAAAATAAAGTGCCATTCAGAAGCAAAATAGTTTTGATGTTCAAACACTAATGAATTAGTCGAAGCAGTTCCGCCAATGCTTTATGTTATAATGTGGAAACAAAAATCACTGGAAAGGTCCTCAAACTGCTGGCTATGGCCGGTAGCCGACAGCTATTTTGAGCCCTGGAAATGTATCTTCTTTGCTATTGCTTTCATCAATTTAATGTTGTGATTGTTTAAAGTGTATAATAATTTGTGAATAATATGTTTTCTGAGTGCAGGTATTAATTTTCAGAACTAAAAAATGTCTATTTTCTCTTTTATGCACCATTCCTGAAACTACAAATGGATTGGATTATTCCACCCAAGCAGTTCCATAAGGCAGTAATTGGACAAATGTTCTGGAGAGTCCATAACTAGTTAACAATCTTCTAGATTGTTTTTGAAAATTGCACGTATCTTTATCTCAAGCAAACGCCGAGCAGCAAAGAGAAAATACATTTTTTGAATCACATCTTTTTAAATTAAATTTGTACTAGTGTATTGTTCATTAATGTTGAATTCTAAAGCATTTGCATCTTTATTTTCTGGGACTGTTTGGGTGGCAGGCTCTAGTCCTATCTCCATTTTGGAGTTGTGAGTTATGAACAGATGAGGGGTCAGGGACATCTAACTTGTTGGTTTAATTTGTTTACTGTTTGCAGAAAGCCAAAGGCAACATCTAGTAGTAACAATGGTCCAACTCCAGCAAAGAAGGTATCAATCTAAGGCTTGAAAGAAAAAGTACATTTATCTATACTAGTCTGCCTCCTCTACTTTTAAAGACAGGGCTTGAAATAACCGACGGCAGTGCGGCAATTTGCCGTGATGTCCTTCCCTTGTGCCGTGACGCCCCTCGAAA